>OX637704.1:14649376-14867649 GCA_951802165.1 Adalia decempunctata | reverse complement strand
TTGTCGGAAATTGATGTTTTTATTTTGTATCTGAAAAACGAAAAGCGATAGCATGATGATATTTGATGGAAGTATCACCATGAAAACACACTTTCATAATTTTCTTTTCATATTTTTAGATAGAGTGGAGGGGGTTGGAGAAGACTACCCCTATCATTTTTGTTAAGGGGCAGTATCACCTTCTGAATCGTGGTAAATCTCCATTCAAAAGTGGTCTCTTTATTTCACGAATAAGTACCCTAATTTACGACGTAGAGACTTGATTTTTTTTTAATTGAAGTTGAAGAACGTCCCGAGCGCAAATAGTTTTCTTTTTTTCGATTTAATTAGTTTTTCAATTAGAAAAACCAGGGTAATCGTTAGATCTGGGGTTATTGAATATGTTTTTCGTTTTTCATGAGTACAAGCTATATTTTTGAAATAATAATCATGAAAATTTTTGTAGTTCATAGAAGATTAAATTGCCGAGGGCAAATAGTTGCGATTTTTTCGATTTAATTAGTTTTTCATTAAAAAAAAACAGGTTGAACTTCAGCGTTTTGGAAACTACATTTAATTATTTTTTTTTTCGACGGTTATTCATCATTTTTTGATAAAAATCGCAACTATTCGCCCTCGGCATTTGAATCTTCTATAAACTACAAAAACTTCATGATTATTATTTCAAAAATATAGCTTGTACTCATGAAAAACGAAAAACATATTCAATAACCCCAGATCTAACGATTACCCTGGTTTTTTAATTGAAAAACTAATTAAATCGAAAAAAAGAAAACTATTTGCCCTTGGGACGTTTTCCAACTTCAATTTAAAAAATCATGTCTCTACGTCGTAAATTAGGGTAGTTACTCGTGAAATAAAGAGACCATTTTCGAATGGAGATTTACCACGATTCAAAAGGTGATACTGCCCCTTAAGTGAAGTTAATGAAAAACTTACGCGAAGACTTGGATCCTCATCAATTCAGAAAACTCTATATCCATATAGAAAATATATTCAAATGTAGAAGGGAACAATTGTTTACCCTGTTTCCAAATTTGTCAGTTACTTATCGTTTGTTTTGACAATATTTGCCCATCGAGAAATTAATTGGAAAAATAAAACGAAACAACAATATTGAATAATGATACTTCTCTCAGTCAATGTTTTGGAGACTGAATGTACTACAAACTTGAATTTGTCGTTATTGATAGTTTTGAGAACGTTGACTGAGAGTAGGTAGTATTATTATTCATTAATATTATTGTTTGGTTAATTGGTTTTATTATTTCATTCAATTGCTCGATGAGAAAGTTTTGTCAAAAAATACGAAAAGCTACTGACAAGTTTTTTGTCTATTTTGAAAAAGTAGTAACTTTTCAAGGTTAACTAATTGTTTGCTCTTCTACACGTGAAGAGAACTTCCATATAAAAATACAGGGTGTGTCTATATTCATGCGGAAAAATTCAGGATTGATTGATTGCTCGTATGGTATCAAGATGGATCTTTCCCATAACCAAATTTCCTCGGCCCACCCCTTTCGAGATATCACCCTCAAGAAGTGGACACTAAATTTATTTTCTTTCAAAAATTTCAGTGAAGCTAGGAATTCTGTAATTTCCGTGCACTCGCCAAGGACTTATCACGGGTATTTTTCAATAGTCTTAAATTTTTTCCCCAATAGCTGAAGAGAAAAAAAAGAAACTCAATTTTAGTCACAACCTCTCAAGGGTGATATCTCCGAAACGGATGGGCTGAGGACGTTTTGTTATATGAAAGACCCATCTCAACTTAATAAGAGCTGAATTTTTTCGCATGCATTTAGAAACACCCTGTATATTTGTCGATTTAGGTTGTGAAAGTTTATTAAACAAAAAAAGACCATGACAATATTCTATTCCTCCTGAAAAAATGACCTTCAATCAATACTCAGCTTCATTTTTCATTTGTGTCTGTGTAAATTTGCTTCGTTTTTTGTCTTCTCCATTTTGAAACTTTTATAAAGGACATTTTTCATCTTGATTCATCTTGATGAGTTTCACACTCTGTCTGAAGGGCCTCATCGCTGAAGATGATTTTTGATGAAAACTTGTTTCCAAATGCTTTATTTGCTAGTGAATATTTTGTGTTGATATCCAAGCTTTTCATTTTGCAATGGCAAAAACCGAATGTGATCGCGAAAAGAAAACTCCAATCGAAATATAACCTCGATGTTTACGTATGAATTTCATCACCAGTGTTGTTAATCGAGTTTAGTTATATCCGAAACAAAGGCCTGGGGCACAGGTTCAATCCTGTTTTTGGTCGAATAGAGGGGTTAAGGGATATTGCAGTATACAAACTGCTTTCATTATGCAAAATTTATGTCAATCATTACCATTGGGTTTGACAGTGGGATATGATATTTCACGATAAATTGCTGTCTGCAATGAACTACCAGCGAGATTAGGCCGAGTTCGTGGTGTGGCAGCAAGACCGCTTATCCCTGTTATCGCCTACTTGGGGCTCTGTACACCTGAGCTTCATTCCAGACAACATAAAACCCAGCAAGTGTCATTTAGGCGCCTTACTTTCCCCTTTTCCGCGGGTTCTTACGGCGTTTCGGCTTCTTAAATTTCGCACTTTATTGCAGCGACAACAAATCGTAGATTTTCCTTATGCCGGCGTACCTATTCTTTCGGAACGAACGATCTTTGTGGGTTACATTTCAGTTTTGTCTTGAATATTTTGCTGGTCCCTCGGGAATTCGGTGCTTTCATATTTTCTTACCGCCGATTCCGCACGTAAGAATCAATATAACATGATGCAGTATTTTAAAATATATCGTGTGTTGTTTTAGAGTGATAGAACTTATATTTGAAATGAGACACATTTAACTTAGGATTGGAGCCAATTTTTTTTCAAAGATAATTTTATGATATTCATGTTTTTGAGATTTCCGGAATATGTCCATCACAACTAGCTCTGAGGAACCGCATTCGACCAAACCAATTTTGTACAATTTCTTCGAGTATGTCAGGCCTTATTTCTGCAATATATTATGTAGGCTTCCAAAGCGTCCATCGCTTCTGGTTTCTCAGCATAAACCAATGACTCGACATAACCCCAAAGAAAATAATCCATTGAAGTTATGTGGCATGATCTTGGAGGCCAATTAATTGGACCATTTCTCGAAATAATGTTTCTTTCTTTCAATAAATCAATTGTTACGGTAGCATCATGAGGTGTAGCACCATCTTGTTGGAACCAAAACTGTTTTGGATCGGTATAATACAAATTTTGAAACAAATAATCATTGATCATCGATCTGTAACGAGCACCATTCACTGAAACACTAGCTCCCAAGCAAGTCGTGGTAGAGATATGCCAGAAATAATTTTAAAATATTAATGTCATAAAATTATCTTTCGAATAAAAGAAAATTGGCATCAACCTGAATTTAAATGCGTTTTATTTCAATTTGAAGTTTTATCTTCCAATTTTCTATGGAAAGTTCACAATGACATTTCACAAATTGGCTGCAAATCTGGTTAGTTCATTTAATAGCTCATGTTGTGACTTGATGAGAATGTATTTATCGCGAAAACAATTTAATTTTCCACAACCAATAAACACACAAACGTGAGAAAAAATTTTGTGTTTCTGAAGAAAAGATAACTTTGTGACTCGATAAAAAACGTTGTAACATTATTATTGAAGCCTTCGAATAATTATTATTCGAAAGAAAACAAATGACAAAAATAAAGAAAACATATTCAGTGATAAACTAGAAATTTAGATGGGAATACTACAGGGAATTCTATTTGTTTCATATCCTAATTTATATGCTGATAATACAGCTTTGATCATAAAAGGTAACAGCTGGTCTGCGTAGATTGTAGCAAAGGAAAAATACAAAATATGGCTTCATAAATATAAACTGTTCCTTTGTATTAAAAAACACAAAATATATAGCATTTTCCTTGACAATGGCTTCACGCCTCAACTGTTAATCTATATACAGGGTGTTAGGTTAGGTTAGGTTAGGTTTGGCTAAGACGAGACGGTCTCGTCTTAGTTTATAAATCCCTGGCTGTATCAATACTACGATATGGTATACTTGTGTTGGGAGGACTTCATAATAACACACTCTATAGATTAGAAATCGCACATAAATAAAATTTAAAATTTATATACAGGGTGGCCAAGAGGTTGACGTCAAAAATTAAAAAACAGGCCCCTCGTGTCATGGGCTATTCGAATCACCCCCATGTATTTTATGCTATTCTTCACGGTTTTCGAGTTATGAATTTTTTTATGAACTTTGAGAATTTTCGACTTGACCATCTTAAAAGATATATAAAAAAAATACAAGACTTCTCTGTTAAATTCTTCTTGTAACTCAATCTCCATGAATTGTTCTTTTATACATTAAATAAACAGATTTGTAACTTTGATGAAAATTATGGAAATGTTGGTCTCAAGTGAAAAAGTTACGTAAATTGGATTATGATCTGAATTTTCGAATCAAAATTAAAAACGTAAAAAGGCTAATTCACGGTTTCTTAGTATGCTTAAAGACTGCGCTCAACAGTCAGCTATTAGAATCATTGATAAAAAATGATACTCAACACTCTACTTTTGCTAGAATTAGCCTTCAAAGTCATCGGGGTGGAAAAAATCAAAAAACCAAACATTTACTTTAAAATTATTTTTTGGCATTTTAGGATATTTCTGATCAAGTTATGATAGAAAACGCTGAAACTTAATGAAAATTAGCTTTAGATGTTGGTCAAGAAAAGTTCTAGATAAAAAAAGAAAAAGGTATGGCAATAAATCACACATCATAATGTAAATAAAAAGAAATTTATTTATAAAATTTACAGTAGGTGTTCGAAGTGGCCACCAGTCGACCAATCAAGGGGCCCCCACGTTCACCTGACCCTAATCCCATCGATTTTTTCGTTTGGGGTTATTTCAAAGAGATTATTTACGCCCGAGAATGTTCGAGTGAAGACGAGCTGCGACTGAAGATATGAGAAGCCGAACGTGTCCTAAGAGAGAACAGAGCAGGTTTTATGCGATTGAAAGAATTTTTTTTAAGAAGGTGTAGAATGTGTATTGAGGCTGGATGTGGCCACTTTGAACACCTACTGTAAATTTTATAAATACATTCCTTTTTATTTACATTATGATGTGTGATTTATTGCCATACCTTTTCCATTTTTTTATCTAGAACTTTTCTTGACCAACATCTAGAGCTAATTTTCAGCATTTTCTATCATAACTTGATCAGAAATATCTTAAAATGGCAAAAAATAATTTTGTAGTAAATGTCTAGTTCTTTGATTTTTTCCACCTCGATGACTTTGAAGGCTAATTCTAGCAAAAGTAGAGTGTTAAGTACCATATTTTATCAATGATTCTAAAAGCTAACTGTTAAACGCAGTTTTAAAGCATACTAAGAAACCGTGAATTAGCCTTTTTACATTCATAATTTTGATTCGAAAATTCAGATCATAATCCAATTCACGTAACTTTTTCACTTGAGACCAACATTTCCATAATTTTTATCAAAGTTACGAATCTGGTTATTTTATGTATGAAAGTACAATTCATAGAGATTAAGTTACAAATAGAATTTCACAGAGAAGCCTCGTCCTTTTTTTTTAATATCTTTTTTAAGATGGTCGAGTCGAAAATTCTCAAAGTTCATAAAAAATTCATAACTCGAAAACTGTGAAAAATAGCATATAATACATGGGGGTGATTTGAATAGCCCATGACACGAGGGACCTGTTTTTTCCTTTTTGACGTTAATCTCTTAACCACCCTGTATATGATGTTAATGGATTATATCCTATAAGACTTCCATCCTCAACGAAGACACCTAGTATATCTATTTATGTCGAAGATCTGCTCCTACTTCATAAAAATAGGAATCATCAATTTAATGTATGTCATGAACAAAATAAAAGAAGCAAAACAAACAAATTAAACTACCTGTCAATTTGAAAAACTTAAGCCATAAGAAATTTTGCATACCTAGCACCAAAAATCTACCACAAGTTTCCAGATTCCACCAAGTCCATTTACAGACCTAAGTTCTCAAGAGAATGTCATGAATTTGTTCATAAAAATTATATTAGTTTAATGTATCTGTTTCAATGATTATTAGTATTATTCAGTGATTGTAACTGTTATATAGAATCATATTTCTTTTTGTGGAAGACTTGTGAGTGTATGTGATACATACAGATGTTATGAGCATATGCATTATTGTTGTTGTGAAATGAATGAAAACATTAATTGTGTTGGGTCCCCCCCCCTGTGTTCCCTCTTCCCTGGCTGCTGCTGCCGCACTGCTTTGTATGGGGAGTGTATTTCACATTACTGGTGTAACAACATATATTCCATTCACTTTTATAATGTATACCGGTTGGCCATGAAATACATTTCACCGTGGAAATTTTGAAAATGTTATGGTCATTCTCCTGTCAGTTGAATAAGGAACGTTGTCCTTTCTACATAGAAGTTCTAGTAATTACGTATTTATCGATATGCTTATTTACGCTGGGAAAATAATGAAATTGAGAAAATATTATGTGAATTTAATAATTCCAAAGTCCTGGCGAATTTTGCAGAAACTTTTTCTGTGTTAATACTGGAACTATTTCACGTTTATAAAAATGGTTGGAAGATTCAGTTATGCTATTTTTGTGTACGGAAATCAAGAATCGAGTCATGAAATTTCACTGAAAAATAATAGACAGAATAGTCCATTACTTTGTGATAGTTCATTCGAAAAAAGAATACAAGTACTAGAATAACCCGACAGAAAACCTTCAGCTAGAACTAGATAGAAATAAGCATTGGCAACGTCCCTGAGGATCATTTGACGATTTGACATTTAACGAGTTCCAACCTGCGTCAGTTTTGAGTTGGGTTGGGCCAACCGGTATACATTATAAAAGTGAATGGAGTATAGTATACTTTTTCCTAATGTTCTTGTACTTATATTGCTCCGAAATGAAGTTCGATGATCAGAATATAAATCGCATCGATCTCAGCTGATGATGTTCGTCAGTCTAATGAATTCGAAGATAAGCCTTGGAAGAAAACGGAACGAAGCGAAACAAGGTAATTAAGTTCTGTAACAAGTCGAGAAGCAGGGTAAGTGACGCATAGAAAGGGTTGAAATCCATGCAAGCCATCGGTAATTAGTTACAGGGTAGCCGAATTCAGAAGGATTATAGCCCGTACCTCTCATTCACACATCTCCCTTTTGTTACAGGGAGGGGGGTTGGCGGAAAAATGTAGAATCGCTTTCAGGGTTTGAGTAAGCTGATTTGTAAAATAAATTAATGATCTGGCGTGGCAAAAGTCACCTTGGAGCTGTCACATTGTCTGTTTGAAACCATCAAGTCCGGATCCCTAGTTAATTGCCTTCTGCTGCTAATGCTTCTAAACGAGATCTCTATGCAAAATATTCACGGCCAAAAATCAATGTTGCCGCCGTTTCATTTGCCGCCTTTGATATATATTATTACTTGCATAAGCCTGCCAAATTAATTCCTAATGCGATTATTCAATGATGCAGATTTCGTTGCAATCCTGATTGAAGATTCGCCATACGTGACAGCTTTGGAGCTTCTCGATTGCGGAGAAAAATTAGAATATTCCCCTCAACCGCATAAGCGAATCACTTCAAATTTTCTAATACACTCGCAGATTTATTATGAAAATCGATGAACATGTGGCATAGCTCCTTCTTTTCTTCCATCCTGACATACTAAATAAGGAAAATATCAGGTTAATTGAAAATCAGAAAAACAGTTTTGGCACACCTCGAGAGTCAATTCTCAAAAGTTTCATCTTTCATATTGATGCAACATGAATAACGATATGTGGCGGTTCAGAAAAGTAGGTTTTTTGTTCAGTTAAAGTCGCTCTGCTTTCGAGATTTTCGAAAATTTTTAGAAAATATCACCCTTTGATGCTCCTTTACTTGACAAGACTTCAAAAAAAGGAATTTTTTCAATGAGTTTTTTGGATAGTATTCCAGGATAGATGCACGATCGAATGTCAGCTTTGTTTTCAGGGGATCATGCATAGTTTTTTTTTAATAACGATCTGAGTGCCAAACCCGAGTTGTGTTTTTTTAGTGATGGAATTTCCGATAGGGATAACTGTGATCTAACAATAGTTATAGAAGAAGCCATGTTGTATTGACATTTATGTTCAGTAAGCATTGACAAATTATCATAGAAAGACTCAAGCCACAACAAAGTTTATAGATTGTTTGAATTCATTTTCAAAATCAATGTTCTATTCGCCAATTTTATAGAGCACTTTGGAAATTTATGGTTAACAGCTTATTGGTCGAACTATCGATAGATTTCGGACAATATTTTCTCTACTCGATGCAACAACAATAACAAGACAAATAAATATACGTAGAGAAGAGAATTTCGCTGCTGAAGGTAGTGGTAATGAAGATCCATATTTGTCTATTCGCCGACGTTCACAACAAGTTGGACTCTGTGCATCCACCACATGGAAAATTTTGAGTGAAGATCTTGGTCTGCACTCACACAAGATCCAACTGGTTCACGAGCCAAAGCGTTTGCTGAATGAGCCCTAGCGCAGTTTGAAGTCGATCTACTTTTTTATCTAAAAAATTTTATTTAGTGATGGAGCTCATTACTGGTTGAACGGCTACGTGAGCAAGCAAAATTGCCGTATTTGGAGTGAAAACAATTTTCAAGAAGTTCTGCAAGTTCCATCGCATCCTGCAAAATGTACTTTATGGTGTGCTTTACACGCTGGAGGCATCATCGGTCCATATTTCTTTCAAAACGATGCTGGAGCTGATGTAACAGTGAATGGTGCTCGTTACAGATCGATGATCAATGATTATTTGTTTAAAAATTTGAATTTTATCGACCCAGAAAGATTTAGCGATTATTTCGAGAAATGGTCCAATAAATTGGCCTACAAGATCATGCGACATAACTTCAATGGATTATTTTCTTTGGAGGTATGCAGGGGCGGATTTACGGGGGGGGTGGTACTGGGGGTAACTACCCCCCCATGAGTACCGAAGACCTAAGAAAAAGGTGGTGCACATACAATATTTAATACATTTTTCACCTGATTTTATGGTTTTCAACCGTAATTACCCCCCCCATGATCGTTATTACCCCTCCCATGAAAAAGAGCTATATCCGTCCTTGGGGGTATGTCGAGTCATTGGTTTATGCTGATAAACCAGAAACACCCGATAGGTTCATCAGAATGAAATAATTTCCTAGTTAGCTTTTGAAATGTGGTCGTTGGTTCAACGTAGATAATTATAAGAGGTATAAGAGACAAGCAACTTGATCTCCTCAGGAGCTATTTAAGGGATCGATCACAAATTGTTTCAGTATCTATTGATGGAAGAACATACCGCTCATCAAGCGTTATCACAAATCAGGGTGTTCCGCAGGGAAGCATTCTAGGACCCCTTTTGTTTTTAATATACGTCAATGATCTGCCTAATGTCATTCCCATGTGGAAAGAATTCTTCACCAATTTCGCAGACGACACTAATGTTCTGATAAAAGCCAAATCTTCAATTTTATTGAATACTCTTGCAGAAAATGTCATTTTTTCGATAGATGATTGGTGTCTAGCTCATAATCTGCGTATCAACATGACAAAGACCAACCGCATTTTGTTTTCTCATTGCCGTTCTCGATCAGTCGATATGTCCTCTTTCTCCTCTGGGGAACTTACTGAAAAGACCAGGTTTTTGGGCCTTACTCTCGACTCGCAGCTGAGTTGGCAGCCTCACACAGAGACTGTAATAGCCAGACTCAGATCAGTGATCTATGCTCTAAGGGTATTGAGAACTGACTCTTCGAGATCTTTCCTGATGGCTGTTTATTATGCGAATTTTCAATCTATCCTGTCATATGGATTGATTTTTTGGGGTGGTAGTTACATACAGAATCGGTTTTCAAATTGCAAAAAATGGCGGTTCGGACGATATTTGGATTGGCTTATAAACAATCCTGTAGAGGCATCTTCAAGAAGAATGGTTTACTTACACTGTCTGGTTTGTACATATACAAGTTAATGCAATTTTTCCACAAAAATCCCCAATATTTTAGAGGTTTATACGCCCTGGTCTTTATCCTACTCGTCACAATATGTTAGTGTATCCAATGCATAGACTATCCTCTACTGAAAGGGGATGCTCATATATGGCGGCGAAACTATATAACAGTCTTCCTAATAATATTCGCAAGATAAAAGATTTCAAAATTTTCAAAGCTCATATATTCAATTTATTAATAGATTTAGAACCGTACTCTGTGTCCGAGTTTTTATTGATTAGAAGCAGTTTGTAGGGTTTATATTCTGTTTTCGTTTCTATTGGTGTATTTTTTTTTGACTTGTTTTGTGTTTCATTCTTGTAATGACTTAACAAAATGAATAAACTATTATTATTATTATATGATTCTGATGTCTATGAAGTTAGCAGTGCCACTTGCGACAAAATCAATAAAACCTATTGCATTAATTGTCGAATAATTGTCGAGAATTTGTCGTGAAAGAAAAAAATTTGTCGCGTCCTTAGTTTTTTTCTACGGGGGTGGCTTTGCTAACTTAACGTTAAGTTAGCAGAACCACTTTTTCAATATCTACCAAATATCATAAAAATGGTTATAAATAATTGTCGAAGTCCATATGAAGTAAAAAAAACACAAGAAATCCATTCCTTCTTGTTTATTTTACGTCTTTTTCCCGCGCGTTTGAGATATTTCTGGAATTATCGCATTTTTGGCAACAGCGCATTCGTAATTGACTTTTTTCTATTGCATTAATTGTCGAATACCGGATACGAATTTGTCGTGAACGAAAAAAATTTGTCGTGACCTTCGTTTTTTTTACTAGACGGCTTTGCTAACTTTATATTAATTTAGCAAATAGTGGTCGAATATCATCAGGATGATCATAAAAGATTGTCGAGTAATTGTCGATGTTCAAATGAAGTAAAAAACACAACAAATTTAATCTTTCTAGCAATTTCCACTCCATTTTCTCGCGATTTTCCTATATTTCTGAAAATGTCGCATATGTCGCAATTTTGGCAACAGCGCATTCGTTTTTGACCTTTTTTCTATTGCATTAATTGTCGAATACCTGTCCCGAATTTGTCGTGAAAGAAAAAAAATTGTCGCGTCCTTAATTTTTTTTCTACGGTGTGGCTTCGCTAACTTAACGTTGAGTTAGCAGAACCACTTTCTCAATATCTACCAAATATAATAAAAATGGTTATCAATAATTGTCGAGTAATTGTCGAAGTCCATATGAAGTAAAAAAAACACAAAAAACTAAGGACGCGATAAATTTTTTTCTTTTACGACAAATTCTCGACGATTATTCGACAATTAATGCAATAGGTTTTATTGATTTTCTCGCAAGTGGCACTGCTAACTTCATAGACATATGATTATATGTGATTGTCACACCAAAGTTGGCAGTTCTTTCGCCCTAACTTTGCATTTTTGAGTAGTTATATCACGAAATGCTCTGTATTTTATATTGCCAGTATTCCCACAACATTGTGAGCTGAAGATTTGTACTATCTAGAAGTTTATTGATCCCGACTACAACTGAATGGATCCCGCGTACATCACTCCGTTTCCCAAGCAATAATGACGAACAAATACATGGATTACTTGAGTAAAACATTAATACAAACTATAATCGTAAACTGACTACGTGCTAACACTATTACAACTCTGTATGGCAGTTTTATGGGTTGTTTATCCCCTTTTTGTCCAAAAGACACGAATCGCTGGTCAATAAATCAAACTTTATCATGGGAGTTTTTATTTTCAATATCAGATTACTGCATTTCCTTTTCAGGATTTCTAGACTCGCGAACAATGGTAAGTTTATTGCTTGAATTTTTCATTTATATATTTTTCTAATCGGTGTGAATGATAATACTGTTTGCATATTATTACATTGATGATTTATATCATCCTATTTTATTCATATGCATCCAAATGTAGATCAATTTCAATTCATAAATAAATATTCCTCAATATACAAGTCACACAATGGAATGTAATGTGTTTTTGTGAGGAATCCACTTCAAAGCGTCCAAGGCCTCCCTCATTTTCGGTAGAATTTATTCCAAACTTTTAGACAACTTCTATGAAACAAACATATTGATTTTATAACTTGTTGAAATAACGGGAAAATGTTGATTACTAACATCGTTTTATGGATACTATTATTATACAGGGTGTATTTCAAGGTGAGGCTTTTCATTTGACAGGTGATAGAACTCATCAAAATAAGTAATTTTACCGAAAAATTTTTATAAGAAATGTTCATTTTGAAAAAATTATAAAAAATTTTGGACATCAATATCTTAATACCACTCTGGCCTGCATCATATCTCTACATCTCTGCATCAGGTTTATAAACATCTGATAAGATGGGTGATTTCTTAGCGGAAATCTTGTTCTTTACAACTTATACGTTGAACTGACATTTTGTTTTGATCCACCATAAATTAAAAGCATATCAACAAGTTCATTATTTTTCGTCACAAACGTGAAGTTCGCTCAATATAAGTCAGCCATTCTTTCCTATCAATATCGAAGAGAGTCGATAGTTGATTGGATATTTCAAGATACTGATGCGGGGTTTTTCAATCTTTATTCTCCTACGGTCTTATTGCTTGTCGTCGAATTCTGGTAGCGCGAATAATCTCATACTGCCGGCAATAAATGCCGACTCGAAAGAGTTTGCGGAAATTATCGGCTGAATCATTACGACGACCGTTCTCTCACATCGAAACTCACATTTGATAAAATTAATCGGTTCGTTGTGGAAATGACCCCTTCAAATTTTTATTAGCCTCTCCTTAAGTAATAATAAAATCGGAAATAGCAACCGTGACAAGATTCTAGAAGCGCAATAAAATCTAAATCTCATTTTCTAAACGGGAAAATTAGAAAACCGCAGATAAACGATTGCATTTTACTACCATGTTCGAATGTCGAGCGCAGTTATTCAAAGCAAAAATACCTTTCAGAGCTTCATTTATCGAGTATTGGGGAAAAATTTCCACGACTCGATAGCTGAGGATGTACCTAATGTCAATTATAGGGTGTCACATTGAAAAGCCTAACGAAGTGGCAAAAAATTTATGTTTATTGCTTTATTCGCATTTTTGAAACGTCTTATAGAAGGTTTCAGGGAGGTAATGGAAAAGTTGGGTCATAGTAAAAGCAAATACGGTTCTTTCCTCCAGTTGAAGAAGCTGTTAAAAAAATACGAAAAAAGATTTTGGAAAAATTCTTCTTATTTCGAAAGCGTACATAAGTCGAATTTGAAATATTATTCATATTTATTCCTTGACTCAAAATAGTCACGTTGTGTTGAAAAGTCGTCAGGGAGGTGATGGATCAATGGTAAAAAATCTCTCTCTTGGTTTGAATTTGATCGTGATAGTCTGGGTGCCGGGGGGACAAATTGCAAATTATTAAGTTTTCTTACTTTCTGTATAGCTTAATTAGGTAGAGTTATTCATTATTCCTCTTTGAAAATTTTTGTAGCTGCGGCTTTTTGTCAGCAAACCTCTTTTAAATCGACCATATTTTCAATTTTTTTATATCATACATACTGTTTTTTGTGAAATGCAATCCTAAAAAAACAATCTTGGAGAAATGAGAAAACATGATTGTCCGACAAAATTAGTGTGGCTTTGAGAGTGCCTACCAACATGAACATGACTGAAAATCGCATTTTTTCAAATTATTAATACCCTCCTGATTTTTTCAGAATCGGTTGAAAATGAAATATGAAAATGCATTTGTCCGACAGAAAAATGTGGCGTTTTTTCTTGTCCGACAAATGGAAAATTTTTTCGCGATAAAAAATTATGAATAATGTTTTTGTTCTTTCTTATTCTCTCTCCACCTTGAAAATACAATGTAGTGCACAGTTGTCCGACAAAGAAATGTGTTGAAGAATTCAATTCTCTAATTTGGGTAGAACTTTTCTTGACCAACATCTGAAGCTAATTTTCATTAATCTTCAGCATTTTCTATCATAACTTTATCAGAAATATCTTAAAATGGCAAAAAATAATTTTGTAGTAAATGTCTAGTTCTTTGATTTTTTCCACCTCGATGATCTTGTAGGCTAATTCTAGCAAAAGTAGAGTGTTAAGTACCATTTTTCGTCAATGATTCTAAAAGCTGACTGTTGAGCGCAGTTTTTTAGCATACTAAGAAACCGTGAATTAGCATTTTTACATTTTTAATTTTGATTCGAAAATTCAGATCATAATCCAATTTACGTAACTTTTTGACTTGAGACCAACATTTCCATAATTTTTATCATAGTTACGAATCTGGTTATTCTATGAATAAAAGTACAATTCATGGAGATTAAATTACAAAAAGAATTTCACAGAGAAGTCTTGTACTTTTTTTTTAATATCTTTTTTAAGATGGTCAAGTCGAAAATTCTCAAAGTTCATAAAAAAATTCATAACTCGAAAACCGTGAAAAATAGCATAACATACATGGGTGTGATTCGAATAGCCCATGATACTAGGGACCTGTTTTTTCCTTTTTGACGTCAATCTCTTGGCCAGCCTGTATATGAATTTATCAGATATAATTTTGCTTATGTTATAATTAAACATTTGATTTTTTGAGGATCATTCAAGGAGGATATGCTGAATACTATCATTCAACTGTCCGACAAAAAAAACGACAATTTCGCAGTCCACCGAATGAAGTTATTGGTCTCGTGAGACTCCGTTTTCATAACTAACATTTTCAATCATTATATTTGACATTTAAATTTCGATGAGAGTTGCCTTTTTTCATACTTTTGGTTGCCTCCGTGAAGATTTAATTTGCATTCCTCAAAGAATTCCTAGAATCAGATGGAAACGGTAATTCTATCTTTGAAAGTGAAATGTTGCACGAAGTGAGAGAAGGTACCTGGGACACCTTTTCTTTAACACCTCTGGGGTTATGAAAAGAATGTTTTCAATTGTTTATACTTGTAGCTATTTACTTCAAAGGCTAAAGCTGTAATAAAAAATATGAGAAAATGGACCTTCAAAATAAAGATGCACAAACTGAATTTTTTCTGTCCCAGTTGAATATGGAATCTCCACCCCAGGTCGAAGTCGCGAATTCTTCGAAAAGAAAGTGGCAGTTTCTCGGAATTCCGTTTGCCTAATACCAAGGGTTGTAAAAGTAGTTTTTTTTCCTATAAATATGAGTGCTGCTTTGGTTTTGCACCACAGTCCTCTGCAGTCTGAAACGGTGTAGACGAATTTTAGTGTGTTGCCGAATTTTCTCTTCTTGAGATAATTCTATTTGACAGATTTTCAGTTGATGCCGATTTAATTCTTAGAAGTGATGGAGTGTTTTTTGTGTAAATATTTTAAAGATAACCCTGGCTTCAAAATGAAAAGGGAGGAAGTGAAAAAATTCACAGTTGACACTGTAAAATATTCTTGGCATCAAGAAAATATAATCACAAATATGAAGATGTCATTGTACCTGAAGATTGGGGTGATACTTTTATTGTATACCATTCGTCTCGTTGAGAAGAATTCATTGTGAGGGGGAGTATTTCAATTGTTTTTTATTAGATTTTAATAAACACATCAGTAAACAATTTAAATTGTACACTTTCAATTAAAATCAATAGTGTCATTTCAATAATAATCGAAGAAAGATTCTGAAACTAAACCATATTTTTCAAGTAGTTTTTTTGTCCGACTAAGCATTTGTCGCATTTTATATGGTAGACAGTTGTTTTTTCTATGGAACGAATGTCCCTAAAATATAAATTCATTATTGCCCGACAAATACACTGCGCAAAAAAATTAACGCACATTATGGAAATCTCAAATTTATTGTACAACTGAAGGTGTTCTCAATGATAATAATAATAATAAGCTTTATTCATCCCTTAAGACATTCAATGCATGAGACAAGTCAAATAAAGTATACACAATGAAAACATATCAGAAAAAAATAATTATTTTTATCAGAATTATGCATGCATATGTTATCCACTTTCAACGTTTTTCTTCAATACAGATGTTTTCTCCCAGCAGGAATAAAAAAAGATGATATTATCAGTTTTTGAATGTATTGGCTCCATTCTAAAATCAGTTGTTCTCGATCAATTCTAGTGATCAATAGATTTTCTTTCGTTTGATTTTCTACACTCGATCGCTATGCAACGCGAAACACGCAATTTGACCCAGAGGAATGTGCCCAAGCGGTAGTTTTGCGAGAAGAAGGGTGGACATACACAAGAATTGCAGAAAGGTTTGGAGTTTCCCATACAAGTGTGTCCAGAATGTTGCAGCGATTCAGGGAGACAGGTATGAATGTCCGAAGACCAGGACAGGGTAGACCACGGGTAACAACTGCAATTCAAGAACGTTACTTGAGTTTCTTCGTTGAGACAACGGTTTGCAACCGCTCGCCTCCTTCAAAATCAGCTTGAGCAAACTCATGAGGTGCAAATTAGCACTCACACAATAAGAAATCGCCTCAGAGAATATGATTTAAGGCCTCGTGTCGCGGCAAGAGGCCCAGCTCTTACCCCAGCCCATCGAAGGGCGCGTTTGGATTTTGCGAGAGAGCATATCCATTGGGAAGAGGCCGATTGGGAAAGAGTTCTCTTCACAGATGAGTATAGATTCTGCCTCTACCATTGTGATCGACGTTCCCTTGTATACAGACGTCCACATGAAAGATATGCTCAGTGCAATTTCCTGAATACTACTGGTTTCGGGGGAGGATCGATTTTGGTATGGGGTGGAATATCTTTGACTGCTCGCACAGACCTAGTGGTCGTTGATAATGGAGCTAAGAATGCTGATAAGTGTATGAGGAACATTCTTGAAGAGCATGTAGTACCATTTGCTCCATACATTGGTGAAAATTTCATTTTTATGGACGATAATGCCAGACCCCATCGTGCGCGCATCTTTCAGGAGTACCTTGAAGAGGTTGAAGTCTCCCGAATGGAATGGCCAGCAAGAAGTCCAGATCTCAATCCGATTGAGCAGGTTTGGGACAATCTCAATAGAAGGCTGAGAAGTTCAGAAAATCATCCAGCTACTCTTAATGACTTAGGAATCCAACTCGGAGAAATCTGGGAAGGATTAGATCAGAACATTTTAAGATCACTCATTTTGAGTATGAACCGTCGTTGTCGAGCTGTAATTAACGCAAGGGGTGGATATACCAAGTATTAAATCACTTATCAGCATTTCAGTATTTTGAATATTGTTCATTTCTCTTCTTTCACATAAGATTCGGTGAATTCCTGAATTTTTCTTCCATTTAATGTGTCTTGTTTCGTTCAAAACCTCCTCGAGGGAACATAAAAATAAGTTATGAAGTCAATGTAGAGTTAACTTTCATTAAAATTGAGATTTTCAGAATGTGCGTTAATTTTTTTGCGCAGTGTATTAATGAATTTAAAAACTCAAAAAAAAATCGATTTCCATTTGTCGGACAAGAAAAACGCCAAATTTTTGTTGTCGGACAATTGCATTTTCATATGGTTAAATCAACCGATTCTGAAAAAAACACGAGGGTATTAGTAATTTAAAATAATCCGATTTTCAGTCATGTTCATGTTGGTAGACAAGCTCACGGCCACACGATGTTTTTCGGACAATCCAGTTTCCTCATTTCTCCCAGATAGTTTTTATGATTGCATTTTACAAAAAAAGAGTATGTATGATCTAAAAAAATTTAAAATATGGTCGACTTACGAGAGGTTTGCTGACAAAATTTTCACAGAGGAAAAATGTGGTGGACTCTAACTAATAAAGCTATACAGAAAGTAAGAAAACTTCATTAATAATTTGCAATTTGTCCCACCGGCACCCAGATTATCGTGTATTTCGGCATCTTTGCTTCGAGGATCCCATAGCAACTTTATCAATAAAAAATACAATTTTTTTATCATAATGGAACCTCGAATGAAAGATTCCATTCACCTTAACTCGGCATTATCTACACTAATCGCCGAAGAATTTACCAATGAGGGGTTGAAAAGAAAGA
Organism: Adalia decempunctata; assembly: GCA_951802165.1. Lineage (NCBI taxonomy): Eukaryota > Metazoa > Arthropoda > Insecta > Coleoptera > Coccinellidae > Adalia > Adalia decempunctata. The sequence goes on along the minus strand of OX637704.1, from coordinate 14,849,556 downwards.
CGAGATGTTCGAGGAATTATTTATTCAAGAGTATACGATGTCGCTGGCACAAGCAAGTATCTGACAGAGGATACGAGCGATTGGATCAACACTTCACTCCCAGCTTCAGACGGTGTATAAAAGGTTTTCTTTTGTTCGAAAAACGGGACGTTCCATATAATACGGTCGCAGCTAGAGTTGGCGGCAGACTGTGACGGCACCAAAACAATTTAATGAAGGAATATCCTGGATCCACAGGTTAAACAAAACCCCTAGTTTGTTGATTTATGCGGAGGCAAGAGCGTCACCTAGAGCACAATGTGTCTCGGGCACTACAATAACCTCTCAAGCGGTTGCCACTCGACAAGACCGAGTAGGATCTCAGTAGCCGACCTAGAACACTTAACTAGCACAGCAATTTAATTATCGAATGTTCCGCCATTAGTCAACGTTGACTAGCATTGTTTCAGACGTTTCAAATTGACCATACTGATACTACTGATAAATTTGCGGCGATTGTTGTGTTTATAACTTGAGTTACTGCTACGGAACTCCTACTGTCCGCTAGTTACAACAGGTTCTGGTCTCAGGATAGAGTGCATTTTTTGAAGTGGGCCACATAAAATCAGTAGAGACAACCGAGGAGTTCGGCTGATATCTAATTTTTAGTTATTTGAAAAGGATTTCTGTAAGTTATCCTTCTCTCCCAAATGAGCTGGGTAAAACTTTCTGCTAATAAACCTATCAAAGCATTTCAAGGATTCAGAATTCTCATCCTACTTTCAAACGACTCTTATTCGTCGAAACTTATTTGATCTTCGATATAAGCGTTTGAAGTCAACAAAATAGGCTGCTTATTCCAGACACCTTTTATATTGTAGGTATAGTGCTCGGAATAAAGGTTATAGTCTGGGTGCCGGTGGGACAAATTGCAAATTATTAATAAAGTTTTCTTACTCTTTGTATAGCTTTATTAGGCGCGTTCTACCACATTTTTCCCCTGTGAAAATTTTTGTAGTCGCGGCTTTTTTTCAGCAAAACTCTCGTAAATCGAGCATATTGTCATTTTTTTTTTAAATCATACATACTCTTTTTTTGTAAAATGCAATCATAAAAGCAATCTGGGGGAAATTAGAAAACATGATTTTGTCCGACAAATATAGTGTGGCTTTGAGCGTGTCTACCAACATGAACGTGACTGAAAATCGCATTTTTCATAAGCTTTTATTTAGTTTCACCTGTCCCGGTGTCTGTCTCTAATCAAATCTTGCAAGTTAAATATGACACACTTCTAATCGTCCGATTGATTTGAAATTTTGCAGGTGTACCTAATCCTGGGAACAATGCATCATCAAATATTTTTTATAGAAAAAAACAAAATGGCGGCTCTTGAATGGCGGATAAGTTTTGTAATTATGATCCGATTCCATTCAAAATTAGTATCTGGAGGTATTTGGGTTCGAGAATGATGATACTCTTGTCAAAACTGGGAAATTCAAGATGGCGGCCACAATATGGCGGACGAGTTTTGTAATTATGATCATATTCTATTCAAAATTGGTATATGGGTGGTTTCTGGGTCGGAAATTACGATTCAAAATCGATGAATTCAAGATGGCGGCTTCAAAATGGCGGATGAATGTTGTTATAAAAGCTTATCTTCAAAAATGTTTGAGAAATTTTGAGAATTAGGCTTGCTCAAATTATTAATACGTTCCTGATTTTTTCAGAATTGGTTGATACAACCATATGAAGAATGAAAATGCAATTGTCCGACAAAAAAAATGTGGCGTTTTTCTTGTCCGACAAATGGATTTTTTGAGATACAAAAAATTATGAATAATAATTTTTTCTATTCTCTCTTCACTATGAGAATACAATGTATTGCACCAGTTGTCCGACAAAAAATGTGGCGTTCATTCAAAAATTAAAGAATTCAAATGCTCCAATTTGGGCATGAATATACCCTATGAATTTATCGGATATAACTTTGCTTATCTTATACATAAACATTTGATTTTTTGAGGATCTTCTAGGAAGGATGTGCTGAATACTATCATTCAACTGTACGACGAAAAAAGTTCGGTAATTTCTCAGTCTACCGAATAAAAGTTATTGGTCCCGTGAGACTTTGTTTTCATAACTAACATTTTCAATCATTATATTTGACATTGAAATTTCGAAGCAAGTTGCCTTTTTTATACTTTTGGTTGGATACAGAAATTCTACTCTAGAAGTGAAATGTTGCACGATGTGGTAGAAGGTCCATTGACTAGATATATAGTCACTGTAGTAGAAGGTACCTGGGACTCCTTTTCTGTAGCACCACTGGGGTTATGAAAAGAATGTTTTCAATTGTTTATACTTGTAGCTATTTACTTTGAAGGCTGAAGCTGTAACAATAAAAATGGGAAATTGGACTATCAAAATAAAAATGCACAAACTCAATTTTTTATGCCCCAGTTGAATATGGAATTTCCATCGAAGTCGCGAATTCTTCGAAAGAAAGTGATGGAATTCTGTTTGAGGAATATCAAGGGTTGTGAAAGTAGTTTGGTAATTTTCCCTATAAATATGAGTGCTGATCCGGTTTTGCACCGCATTCCTCTGCAGTCTGAAACTGTGTAGACGAATTTTAGTGTGTTGCCGAATCTTTTCTTCTTGAGATGATTTTTGTTCTATTCTATTTGACAGTCCTTCAGTTGTTGCCGATATAATATTCTCAGTAGTGATGGAGTGTTTTTTTCGTTCAAATATTTGAAAAATAACCCTGGCCACAAAACGCAAAAGGAAGAAGTGAAAAAATTCACAGCTGACATCTTTAGACAGTGTGAAATATTCTTGGCATCAAGAAAACATCATAATCACAAATATGAAGATGTCATTCTACCTGACGATTTTTGTGATACTTTTACTGGATACCATTCGTCTGTTACAAAGAATTCAATGTGAGGAAGGAGTATTTCCATTGTTTTTTTTATCAGATTTGAATAAAAATGTCAGTACACAATTTGAATGATTAACTTTCAATTAAAATCAATAGTTTCATTTCAATAATAACCGAAGAAAGATTTTAAAACAAAACCATATTTTTCAAGAAGTTTTTTTGCCCGACTAAGAATTTGCCGCATTTTATATGGTGGACAGTTGTTTTTTCTATGAAACGAATCTCTCTGAAATATAAATTCATTCTTGTCCGAGAAATATTAATGAATTTGAAAACTCAAAAAAATCGTCGATTTTCATTTGTCGGACAATAAAAACGCCACATTTTTTTGTCGGACAATTACATTTTCATATTTCATATGGTAATATCAACCTATTCTGAAAGAATCAGGAGGGTAATAATAATTTTAAAAAATGCGATTTTCAGTCATGTTCATGTTGGGAAACACACTCAAAGCCACACTTTTTTTGTCGGTCAATAATGTTTTCTCATTTCTCCCAGATTATTTTTATGATTGCATTTTACAAAAAAAGAATATGTAGTTTTCAAAAAAAATTGAAAGTATGGTCGACTTACGAGAGGTTTGCTGAAAAAAAGCCGCTGCAACAAAAATTTTCACAGAGAAAAAATGTGGTAGACTCCGCCTAATAAAGCTTTGCAGAAAGTAAGAAAACTTTATTAATAATTTGCAATTTGTACCACCGGCACCCGGACTATTAATATTACGATTATCAAGAGGATGATGATTTCTGAGGATTTGCTCCTTCTTTTTTGTGTTGGAACCTTTCGAAGGGTGCTATTTGGCACAAAAGGAGTGCGCTAGAGAATATGCAGAAAAAATACATAGGGGAGAGAAGAGATGCTGATTGAAATAAATAGGGCGCATTGACATATCAGGAAGCCGTCGCAAGAGCAATATCCAATACAATTTTTCATCGCCCGAAGCCACATTTATTTTATTCGAGAAACTCTGTATGGTTTATGTATTCAACCAATTTGAGGACCCAAATAATGGTTTCCCATATTTCATAATCAGATGTTTCGTTATTCGTATGTGCAGTCGCTATTTTATTATCTATCAAAACGTGAGGTTTGATTTATGAATCCCCAGGAAGGAAGTTATATGGGGAATTCCAATTTTACGTTTTATTTTCTGGAGTCGATTGGATGAGGGAGATGCGATATCGGTTTGCAGCCAGACAACGCGCTATCACTCAGTGTCGCATAAACTTTGTTTTTTCCTGAAACGACATGTCTATCATCTCGCCCTTCTATCTTTATTGTCGGGAATATTTTCATTCCTGCTCGCTATACAAGGCAGATTAGATTTTTCGTATATGCACCGGATTTCTGATTTTATTGATATCGGATCAGAAAATTTACATAGCCCATGTATAAAAACATGGGAGGCTGATATTCAGCAAAATTTTGTCTCATGCTATCGAAAAGAAATTCTAGTATCGGGTGATTTTTTTCGAATGATAGAACTTCAAATTGAAATGAAACAGGTTCAAATTAGGAAAAGAGCCTTATCACTAAATCAATTTTTCGATAAAAAAGTGGATCAACTTCAAGCTGTTCTAGGGCTCAATCAGCAAACAAACGACGCTTATAATGGTCAATTGGCTTTAGTTCTTGAACCAGTTGGATCTTGTATGGCTGTATAGTACGTACCGTTCTTTGTCTTGTTGTTGCATCGAGTAGAGAAAATGTTGTCCGAAATCTATCGATAGTTCCACGAATAAGCTGCTCTGATGGACGATTATGTAAACCATAAACTTCACGAAGTGCTTTATAAGTTTCGCAAATAGAAAACGGATTTTTAAAATAAATTTCAACAATTTGTATTCGTTGTTGCGGATAATTTGTCAATGCTAACTGAGAATATCAGTTATCCCTATCGAAAATTCTATCACTCTAAAAAAACACCCGATATAGACAATTCAAGGCAATATCAATGCCAATAAAACAATTCAAATTTCTTGAAAGCATATTTTTCATAAAATTATGAATACATGATTTAAAAAAAGAAGCTAACTACATTTCTACAGCAGCGAGCATTTTTGAGGCTTCAGCGAATCGATTATCATGTTACACTTGACATAACGTAATGTTTTCGAAGTTGAAGGACAATGGAAACCCAATACCAGGTGTCTAAAAGTAGCTCCCGATCCTCAAAGACTCCACGACACAAACTTATTAACGATTTTCTGTCAAAAGACAGATTACCTCTTGTCAACGTCATTTACACGGTGACAGTTGAAAGGAACAAATGTTCCTAGGAAATTTGAAGCATGTGTGTTCTGAGTTACTCCAAATTAACCTTCTTTACTAACTGGTGAACCCTAGAGTTCGGGGTGACGAACTTGAGTTTTCTGTATTGTCATTATTCAGTCTAATTCACACATTTCAGCAGATTTATTGATATTTATATCGCCCAATGTCTGTGACTGTCGCTTTTATTTAGCACGAACTTTTTTTTTCGTTTCAATTTTTACCAAAAGTTCAATGTTGTGACAGTGTTTGAGGAAATATTGAAAAATACAGGGTGTATCAGTTTTTATCGGGCAAACTTCAAGAGCACATTTGTTGTTGACGTTGTATTTAAAAGAACAAATTTTTTTTCTTTCGACAAAAGTTTAGATTCCAACAATATTTTTGCACTTTGCAGGCCTGTCCTACTTTCGAAGGACAACTTTATGTACATTTTTTCAAATTTGAGGGCACCAGTATGGTGCATCTCGATTATGTTGAGATTTGAAAGAAAAACGTATGTCATTGTGCTTTTAAGAAATAAATGACACAACATGGCAAAAAACCGATGTCCGTATACCTTAAGAAAAATTAAGAATGATTGATTGGGTGTTTTTTTAGAGTGATAGAATTTTCGATAGGGATAACTGTGATTTGACAGAAGGTAGAAGCAATGTTGGTGTGACATTCCTGTTCAGTAAGCATTGACAAATTATCATGGAAAAACTCATGCTGCAATAACGTTAACAAATTGATAAAATATTATTTTCGAAAGCAGTGTTCTATTTGCCAAACTTGCAGAGCACTTCGTGAAGTTTATGGTTTACATATTCGTCCATCGAGGCAGCTTATTCGTCGAACTATTGATAGATTTCGCACACGTTTTTCTCTACTAGATGCAACAACAACAACAAGACAAAGAACTGCACGTACAGAAGAAAATAACGCTGCTGTAAGTGATAGTGTTAATGAAGATCCAGATTTGTCTATTCGTCACGTTCAGAGAAAGTTGGACTCCATCACATGGAACATTTAGCGTAAATATCTTGGTCTACACCCATACAAGATCCAACTGGTTCAAGAACTGAAGCCACTTGACCATAATAAGCGTCGTTTGTCGATTGGGCCCTAGAACAGCTTGAAGTTGATACAATTTTTTATCGAAAAATTATGTTTAGTAATAGAGCTCATTTCTGGTTGAACGGCTACGTAAACAAGCAAAATTTCCGTATATGCAGTGAAAACTATCTTCAAGAAGTTCTGCAGGTTTCATTGCATCCTGAAAAATGCACTCTATGGTGGTCTTCACACGCTGGAGGCATCATCGGTCCATGTTTCTTCAAAAACGTTGCTGGAGCTAATGTTACAGTGAATGGTGATCTATACAGATCGATGATCAATGATTATTTGTTTCAAAATTTGAATGGTATCGATCAACAAGTGTTTTGTTTCTATGAAGATGGTGCTACAGTTCATGCTGCTACCGTAACAATTGATTTTTCTGAAAGAAAGATTTGGCGATAACATAACTCCAATGGTTCGTTTTCTTTGGGGTTATGTCAAGTCATTGGTTTATGCTGGTAAACAAGGAACAATAGATGCTTCGGGAGCCAACATAACTCATGTTATTGCTGAAATGAGGCCTGAATTACTCGAAAAAGCTGTTCAAAATTGGTCTGGTTGAATGCGGTTCCTCAGAGAGTTATTATTGAAATATAAATGTCATAAAATGATCTTTCACATAAAAAAATCGCTTCGTTCTTTATTTAAATGTGTTTTATTTCAATTTGAAGTTCTCCCAAAAAAACACTTGATACAAGGCTCTGAAATCATATGGGAAATCTCTTATCTCTTTCTCTTTAAGATGCCCAATGTATTTGTTGAAACTGTGAAATCCACAAAGAAAAATAAAAAAATATTTCAATTTCCACGCCCTATAGGTCATTAAGAATCATTTGCAGACCTTCATTTATATCAAAGACTAACTTCTTTCCGCATCTTGATGTTCTCATAATATGGTTCAGCATCATCAGAGGGTACAAAATCCCATATACGAATTGGTCGCCGATGGATCCTCCCATTTCCAAACATATCGTTGCCCCCTTAATCATCAAACGAGGCAGCGGGATCAATTAAAAAAATATCCCAGGGTCTATTTCTGCTCTGCCAATTCATCCGAATGTGGATCGTGAGGAAAGCGAGAAAAACGGTTTGCAGTTGTTGAGCTTATTTATTCGAATAAATTAATGAGCAGTCATGCAATCAGAAAGGTAATTTGTCATGAGTTCAGAGTGTCGCCCTCTTGTTTGAGGGCGTGTGGAACGTCATTCAAAACAAACCCGTATAATTGGAATTTGTGGCTGATGTGAACGGTTTGAGAGAACCGCATATCGCTTTTAATTGAATTTTCCAGTCAAAAATCAGACGACATGGGCTTGATCGCAGTGATTGTGTGGATGACTGTTGCTCTAGGCTGGACTCTCATTCTAGAAGAATTTTGCGCTACACTTACCTGCAAGAGCAAAGCTGAAGAGATTTGAATATCTGTACTTTTTCCCATCTTTCAAAAAAAATATCTATATATATATATAAAAGAAAGATGTTGGTTACACCATTTATAACACGAGATCGGATGGACTGTTCGTTATGAAACTTTATATATGAATTTGTCTACGGTCTGGTTATTATAAAATACAATAAAACTTTGAAAAACCGATGAATATTTTACTTATATAGGAAATGCTATTCCTTCTTTGAGTAAGGCCACTAGGTATCGCTACAGTTACAATTACACTACAGCTTATTCGTAGGTACTTTATTTTTTGATATTCTCCCTGTTACATGCCGATGTGAACATATAGTGTGTAATTTGGGTTGCCTCCAACTCTGCGCTGTTGACCAAAATCAAAATGACTTAGCGCAGGAGTACAGATGTCTAAAATGATCAGATTTCGTTGAGATATGTGAAAAGTTTCGTTCTTACCACTTCAAATGGAGCTATTGACACGTGATTATAATTAGTTATTTTTACAGTTTTATTTATTCAAAACAAAATAACGTAATCATGAAGGTACTATATTGTAATATTTCAAACTTTTTTGAGCTTGAGATATTTTCTAAGGGGAGATAAAAGGGCAAATCCTTCGCTGTAACTCTAAGGGGTGTTTTACTCTAAAGGGGGTTTTATACTTTTGGCTTGGCTTGTGATCATCTAGTTAGGTAGAACTCTATGTTATGTCGTAATAATTCAGTTTCGTGATAATTCAAGTCCGTGAAATAATGGATGGGAAATAATGAGGTAAATACATAAATAAAACACTTGATTGGACAGAAAGGGGAACAGGCCTTTAATGGTCCAGGTGGCAGGAGTTTTCGAGCCACTTAAAGAGGGAAAACGAAAAGAAGAACCCAACAGTTCTTCTAAAAGCAAAAACCCTCAGCTTTACAGTTGAATAAAATTACATGTAGCAAGTATCAGAGTCCATTGGTGGAATATTATAAAGAACATAGAAGACATGAGCATAGATAGAATAAGATGGTGCTATACTTCAGTAAATCTCTTCGTGCAGTTCTTAAAGTATAACTACTCCAGGTCAGTAGTTGAAATGAACGATTCACAGTGCCCTCCCCCAGCCGTCTAACAAACAGGCACTGGGATCTGCAGAACTACCTGATCCCGGCTCCCACTGAGGTACCTTCATAGTTGACGACAAAGCAAACGACTTCACAAATGTGTAGGGAACGTTCATTAGCGCCCTACTCCAGCCGTCTAACAAACAGGCACTGGTATCAACAGATCTCCTAAGTCAAAGTTCCAACACAACTGCCATAGTAGTTTACGTAGTGACTTCTTCACTAATCCATGATCCCGATTCTTAAGAACTGAACTCAATAGAAATACATGTGGTATATAATTAAAGATGGGCATACTTGCATTTGAATATCATTGGATAGTAGGCGTTACAGTTTAAACAATAATACAGATGGAAACGAAATAGCCTTTCAAATCACAGGTTGCTGAAAGAAAGGGTGAGATTAATAATGAGAACATAAAATGTACCTGAAACCCTGTGATTTGCATAAAGCCACTCGATCCATTGCATAAGGAAATATTCAGAATAATAAAATATATAAGATGGAGATTAAATAGCCTCTTCGTTCATAGAGGACTTCCAATCCGAAAGCATGGATAAATATAAACAGTTCTGACCAATGTAAATCGTGGATGTTATAGATAATTATTGGATGATGCTTAGTAGGATGATTGGTGGAATATAATTAAATAGACAGTATGTAATGGTTCCCATTGGTTCGTGCTGGTATAAACACAATGAATTAGGAACCTAGAAATAAGACTGATTAATCAATATAAATGGAGGATGAACTTACACGTTGAACAAAAATGCCGTTTGGATTTCTTATAATGGCCGACTCACAACAAGTAACAACAGGGGCACCTTCTTTCACGATTCACCACTATCTTCCTCCCTTAACAAAAACCGTCTTCCTTCCCTTTAACCTCTAAGGCCCTCTCTATGAACTAATCGATAGCATAGATCGATAACAGCCGGCCTACTCCGCAACGTCCAGATATCCGGACTACCCTCTGTGAAACACAATATGGCAGCGTCGGATTTTATTTCTTCTACTCAGCAGGGTTCCATTCAGCTATACGTGATATTTATATGAATTATTTGCGTCTTGAAATTCGGGGATACCACAGTCGCCCCTGGAAATGTTGACGAGTGTCTGCAAAGAAAACGAAGGAAATATTTCCACACAAAAGTGTGAACGAATTTCAATTTCCTTGACGTAAGGGTCCCTGAACTTATTTGTCTTCCATTTCTGTTATTGCTGTCAGTAGGTATCCATGAACAAATTACCGAAAACACAAACAAGATGGTTGACACTGGTGACCAATGACAACAAACACCTTCCCCCAACAGATCATGGCTGCAGCATAGAATGGTTATGGCTTCACCTTGAGGAAAACTCCCTTGATGCAGATGGCTTCAATCTGAAACAATGTTAAGCGAAGAAATCCTATACGCTACCCAGCTTTTGATATCCTGTCGAACATTGGCTTGGTCAAGGAATGTAGATGATTGGTTGCTTCGCTCGATTTGTCTTAGTGAAAATCAACGCCCCCCAGGATACAAGGCTGCACATTCATTGGCTGACAAGGAGTACCTAGTCAACTAATGTCAAGATGACATCTGCAGTAACTTCGGATGGTTCATCGAAGAAAACACCCATGTTGATATGTCCATGGCACTCATCAGTTCCATTCGCTTCTCGACAAACATGGTGGGCTTGGAATTCTGCAATGAATTCTTCAAATTTGTGGATTAACAAAACTTCCATCGTTGTTCCTTGGATGATGTCTCTCACGCCCCTAAGAACCTGAATAACTTTTGGTCTGGAAACTTTCTGCGGGATGGTCTGGTCCTCGTTGAAACTAAAACAAACTGCACCGAGCTGGATCGGTAGAAGAATGGATGAACAGAGTATACAATGAAAAGGAAATCTAATTTCCTCCCAGTTTGCATAAACTTCCCAGGCATTGGTTGATTGGTAGTAATCTAGACTCCAATAGATTGTAGCTGTTCGGCTATAGGTCAGACGATAGAATAACTTCCTCAAAATGGCTTCCTAGGAAAAGATCTCATTTCAAACGTGTGAAGGATACTGCCTTCACAAAATGGTGGTCGTTCTTGAACACAGGAATATTAAATCGTACAACCATTGGGTTGAAACAGTATACGAATAATCAAACTTCATTGGCTAGATTTGGGAATTACGCCCCTCACATTTGGACAATCTTGGTTGGTCTTTCACGACGCCCCCTAGCTTCTTGAAGATGAAAGTATACTCAAAAGTATGCATAGACACTAGAAAGTTCAACGAAGAATGCATTTGTTCTGAAACAGATAAGTTGTGAAGTCCCAAGCGTAACGAGAGACATAATGGTACAAGTATAATACAGAAATGAATGCAAGATTGAATATGTGTTCTCGATAGTTCTTCAGTAACTATCTACGATTCGTAGGGTTCCCTACAATAACTACATAACTCTATCTCTAACATTCTACTTTCTTTCACATGCATCGTTACAATAATGGAACAGAGATAAATGAATTGATTCTCAAATATCAGTCATTATCCATTTGCAAATCAATTCCATATCACAGAACCATTCCCAGCACCAATTAAATATCCCAAAACTGCAGGTACAACGAGAAATCATATTCAGATAAGTTTGCACTCATTATTAACATTGAACAAAAACTTTGTACCATGTCATATCATTGTTTCTTGTTCTTTCGAAGGAATGTCACTCAACGAAAAGGATATTGATGAACCTGTCTCCATTTATATTATAGATCGTCTCCAGCAATTGCACATTGAAGATTATCAAGATATCACCTTGACCTGAATACCTGTGCTGTTCTCAAGATAGGATAGTAACTGTGATTCCAGATTCAGTTACTTGATGAGTACAGATTCCTAAAACAGAATCAAGCGGCAGATAAACTGTACACCACAAAATGGAATACCAAAAACAATAATTAATAACAACCTCAAAATTTCCACATTTCACTTCATTGAATTATCCTGGGTTACGGTACCACTGTAATATTTCAAACTTTTTTGAGCTTGAGATATTTTCTAAGGGGAGATAAAAGGGCAAATCCTTCGCTGTAACTCTAAGGGGTGTTTTACTCTAAAGGGGGTTTTATACTTTTGGCTTGGCTTGTGATCATCTAGTTAGGTAGAACTCTATGTTATGTCGTAATAATTCAGTTTCGTGATAATTCAAGTCCGTGAAATAATGGATGGGAAATAATGAGGTAAATACATAAATAAAACACTTGATTGGACAGAAAGGGGAACAGGCCTTTAATGGTCCAGGTGGCAGGAGTTTTCGAGCCACTTAAAGAGGGAAAACGAAAAGAAGAACCCAACAGTTCTTCTAAAAGCAAAAACCCTCAGCTTTACAGTTGAATAAAATTACATGTAGCAAGTATCAGAGTCCATTGGTGGAATATTATAAAGAACATAGAAGACATGAGCATAGATAGAATAAGATGGTGCTATACTTCAGTAAATCTCTTCGTGCAGTTCTTAAAGTATAACTACTCCAGGTCAGTAGTTGAAATGAACGATTCACAGTGCCCTCCCCCAGCCGTCTAACAAACAGGCACTGGGATCTGCAGAACTACCTGATCCCGGCTCCCACTGAGGTACCTTCATAGTTGACGACAAAGCAAACGACTTCACAAATGTGTAGGGAACGTTCATTAGCGCCCTACTCCAGCCGTCTAACAAACAGGCACTGGTATCAACAGATCTCCTAAGTCAAAGTTCCAACACAACTGCCATAGTAGTTTACGTAGTGACTTCTTCACTAATCCATGATCCCGATTCTTAAGAACTGAACTCAATAGAAATACATGTGGTATATAATTAAAGATGGGCATACTTGCATTTGAATATCATTGGATAGTAGGCGTTACAGTTTAAACAATAATACAGATGGAAACGAAATAGCCTTTCAAATCACAGGTTGCTGAAAGAAAGGGTGAGATTAATAATGAGAACATAAAATGTACCTGAAACCCTGTGATTTGCATAAAGCCACTCGATCCATTGCATAAGGAAATATTCAGAATAATAAAATATATAAGATGGAGATTAAATAGCCTCTTCGTTCATAGAGGACTTCCAATCCGAAAGCATGGATAAATATAAACTAGTGATAGAACGATATTACTTTTTTTTGCCGATACGATATATCGGCCGATACCGATATTTACGTGCCGATATGCCGATATACCGATATATCGTATCGGCAAACATAACGCCACCTATTCATACATTACTTCAGTGTATCTATCAACACCTGCTGGCAGTGTATCGAGTGAAAGACTCTTCAGTGAATTAGGCAATATTTACGAGCCAAAAAGAAATAGAATGAATGAAGAAAGGGCTGAAATGTTGGTATTTTTACACCACAACATAAAAAAATTAAATTTCAGTTATTAAGTATTATTCGAGTTATTATTATTATGTTATTTATGTACTGTATTTTGTACCTACAACCCATATAACGTACCTATGTTTGTTAATATTGTTATTAATTTTGATGTTATAATAATAATAATATTTATTTGATCCTTTTGACATTACATGAAATGTATAGGACAAGTCAAGTTGAAAAATAACAATAATCATACAAAATTTAAAATCAAATTAATGCAAATTCTATATCTTCCAAATATTCCTCTATTTTATACTAGGCCTTTTTCAACAAAATACTCTTAATTTTTTTTTTTATTTAATTTAAACTTTTCATGGAATCAGGTAGTCTATTGAAAAGTTTAATACCCCTGTATGATGGGGAAAACTCAATTTATATAGGTTTTGTTTTACTTTTTCAATAAAAAATATTTCCCTTAGAATGAAAACTCTTATTTTGTTTGATAATTTATTTCATTTATGCACTGAAGAGGCAAAAAAATTGCCGATATTTTTGCCGATATTCCTTGCCGATACGATACGATACGATATATCGGCAACAATTGCCGATATGCCGATATACCGATATCAATATCGGTATCGTTCTATCCCTAATATAAACAGTTCTGACCAATGTAAATCGTGGATGTTATAGATAATTATTGGATGATGCTTAGTAGGATGATTGGTGGAATATAATTAAATAGACAGTATGTAATGGTTCCCATTGGTTCGTGCTGGTATAAACACAATGAATTAGGAACCTAGAAATAAGACTGATTAATCAATATAAATGGAGGATGAACTACACGTTGAACAAAAATGCCGTTTGGATTTCTTATAATGGCCGACTCACAACAAGTAACAACAGGGGCACCTTCTTTCACGATTCACCACTATCTTCCTCCCTTAACAAAAACCGTCTTCCTTCCCTTTAACCTCTAAGGCCCTCTCTATGAACTAATCGATAGCATAGATCGATAACAGCCGGCCTACTCCGCAACGTCCAGATATCCGGACTACCCTCTGTGAAACACAATATGGCAGCGTCGGATTTTATTTCTTCTACTCAGCAGGGTTCCATTCAGCTATACGTGATATTTATATGAATTATTTGCGTCTTGAAATTCGGGGATACCACAATATTTGATATTATCAACATGAGATGGCGAAGTATATACAATTACTGCGTATAGTGGTACTTATAGTACCATCATGAAAGGCTATTACCAGATCAAGAAGCGGGTGAATATCACAGTGAGTTTTTATCGAATTTTCAAGTAAATCGGATTTTGTCGATTCGTTAGTTGTCCGTTCTCATCTTTTCTCATAATTTTTGAAATGTTTTTGAATTTCTGTTTCAGTAATGAATATATGTATTTGCGGAAATAACTGAATCCGAAATTGCCATAATTAATAATTGACATATTATTTTTGTGTTTCTGTTCTGTGTGACAGCTCAGAACCATGGAAACATGTAACTCTCGCTGCTCCACCAACTGAGATGTTTACCAATTATTTTTAGCTGATTAGCAAAAGGCTAAGATGTTTGAAATAAAGATGTGAGCACTAATTAGATTTTGAATAATCAACATTGAGAATATTAGAAAAGTTCCGTTTTTTCGTGTTTTCATAAAGCGCTATTCACATAATAAGTTCTAATTTTATTAGTTATTTCAAATATTTTAATGCATTCGGGTGAACGGGTTGTGTTAATAGTCGACAGTTCTTTCCAGCAATAATTTGTGTTTATATTCTTGACATTTTGATTCATATTAGTTCTGAGGAAAGGTATAATATGGCTTATACTGCTACAGGGTGCGGCACGGAGGATGGATGGTTTTAAAAAAATAATAAAAGCGTTAATTTTTACTCGAAAACACATTTATTGACGGAATCAGATTCTCAAGGAAATAGCATTTGAGACAGTCAAGTGTGGAAAATCACATCAGGCATGTGGTGGCCGAAATCGGTGATGCAGTGCTGGAGGCGCTCTTGGAAGTTCGCGTAGACTCTCTCCAACATCGCTCTCTCAACTTGGGCAACTTCCACGCGAATAGCCCTTTTCAATTCGTCCAGAGTTCGGGGCTTGGTCTCGTATACTCTAGCCTTGAGGTGTCCCCATAAGAAAAAATCGCATATGGATAAATCTGGGGACCGGGGAGGCCAATGAACATCGCCAAACCTGGAAATAAGGCGACCAGGGAAGAGAGGGCGAATAACGTCCATTGATGCTCTGGCTGTGTGGGCGGTCGCCCCATCCTGTTGGAACCACACACGTCGGATTGGAACACGTTGCCGTCGTAATTCGGGGATAAAGAAGTTGTTGATCATTTCGACGTACCGCTCTGAGTTCACGGTAACACCACGACCATTAACGTCTTCGAAGAAGTAAGGGCCAATGATGGGTGAAAGCGAAGATCCATATGCAAAATAAATAAATGCTAGGAACACACGAGTCTAACGGCACCTTCCCCACTTCTCTCGTCCTCAGTGGGGGAAAGTTATGCCCATCTGAAAAACGTCCGCCCTCCGTGCCGCACCTTGTATTAACAGTCACAAAGCAGATAATAAATATTATCTTAAATAAAGAGAATTCTTTTCGTGCGAATAACAACGGTACTAAAATTTTGTATATTTTGCCTAATTTATCTCCTGATTGAAAAAATAACGATGAATTTATACAACTTTAACGGTAGGTTTCACAAAGCGTAATCACCGTTGATCAGAGCTTGATCTAGCATTAACTCGATTTGACAGTTCAAAAATCAGAGAACGAAGCCGTTGATCTCCGATCACCAGTGATAACGATTTGTGAAATTCACCGTGAGTATCATTAAGGCGAAACAAAGTTCGCCGGGCCAGCTAGTATCCAAATAAGCACACAAACGTAGAAAAACATTGTTTATCTCCAGTAACATCGCTTAAATTACTTTAAAAGAACAGGAACCTTTCTGTGGTGGAAGGAAATGCACTTTTGAGAAAGAGTTTCTGGAGAAGGGGGAAAACCGAAAGGGAAACACTATGACGAAATCTTCCAGGAATGTATCACTCCAAAAAGTTCATCAATTCATTTATAGTGCCAGAGTTCTTGCATAATGAGAACTTCAGAAAACCGAGAACTAACATATTTGAGTAGTCTAAAATCAAACTAAATGTCGCACCAGAATAAAAAATTAGATTGAATTGGAGAAGCCCGCTGTGAAACGAAATAACAACAGGAGCATGCCACCTTAATTATTAATAGCATGAAGAAGAGTTGTCAGTTTAATTGTTCAAAATAAAACAGAAAAATGTGGACTTGCGCTGATGAAACGGCTGGAAATGGGCATGGAATACGTTCGAAAAACGTTGGATACTTGAAAAATTGTTGGGCAACGCACTTCCATCATAATCAGGAATTCTCTCAACGACAAAGTAATGTTTCCCCTCATCAGACCTGGACAATACGGAAATCACCCCCTTCGTCATCGTATGTCCTTAAAAATTGAATAACGGTCAAACACGGCGACCCCCTGGATAATTAAATCTTCTAATCAACACCTCCATTCATTTTGATACGGCCAGTGTCCGCTGTTATATCTTTGACCCGGACAATTCCCACGTGTGCCATTTATACGGATTTAAGACGGACCTCCGAAGCACCGCGATGCCTATGCAAAATTGAACGAGGGTCCCCCCATTATGCATGCAAAGTGTTGAGCCAAAGTGACCGTGATGGACATTGGTCCAAGCCAGACCGCCGGCAATAGAAATGATTAAACAGATAAATACTGACTCGCGAAACTTTCAAAGGATTACGGACATTGTATTCAAATATTTATAGCGTCGCTTGATTAAACATTTATTTCCAGCCTGTTAGATATTCGAGAAGTAGTAATTGAAAGTTCGTATTCCGTTGCATTCGTCCGAGGGAATGAGGGAAACGAAACGAAAGCTTTTTACCCCACCCCTCCACTTAAAATCTTATGAGCGGGACTCTCGAGGGATTAGAAGGACAAGAATTGGATTTTTTCAGTCTCAAATGAGTTACAAGTAGTTACAGTACATTTCAAATTTGAACCAATCGACCAAAACAAAGTGATCGATGTACTCTGTCCCTGCTTCTGCGACCAGCCAGATCTACTGTGGCTCACTACAAACTATACCCCCATCTTCAATACCACACTTCCAGGATAATGATGCCAGCCTTCATGCTCGCCAACTGTTTAAAAATTCTTAAAAATCGCTTCCCTTTTTTTCGCAATGATTCAACTCTTTTCTGAAAGATTTGATCCTATTGAGTGTAATCCGAAAATATTTAATGTCACGAAGGTCTCTTTATTTGTTTTTTTTTATGTTTTCATCAATGGATAGGAAAATAAATATCCCCACCAAAAAGTTTGTATGAAGAGTTTGAATTTTTCGAATCAAATGAGGAATTCGCTGGAGTCTTTGTTTTGTATATCTTTTCTCATAAATGAGATGTTTCTATTAACAGTTTAAAAATGATTCAAGATACTGTAAAAATAAAAAATTTAAATTTCATCTGTTTCCGAAGAAGTAGCACATGCTTACAAACCTGTTGCAAGATGTGAAACTGATTTGTAGGTGTTATAGTAAAATTTGTGGCGATTATATAAAGACTTTCGGTGAATTAATGTATTATTCAATCAATCAAATCAATCAATCAAAATTAAATTTATTTTCCACATCAGCTACATTTGGTATGTCAGAGAATAGGAAAACAGGTCAGATTAGTTTAATTTGTATACACTATAATAATCATTCTTCATTTTTGATGAAGTTCAGGAACTCTTGAATGCTGTAGGGCTCACTTCGCAGAATGCAGTCCAGGATTGCTCCTCTAAACAATTTGGAATCCACCAACGATTGTATTCTCCTTGGTAACACATTGAATAGTCTAATACACATGTATTCTGTTCCTTTTTCTGTAAGGGATAGTGAGTGCGGTGGAAACATAAGAGGTTGCATCCTTCTGGTGTTGTTCAAGTTCAGATGTTCATGAAAAATATTTTTATTCTTATGTAGGAACATTAAGGTTTTAAATATGTACTGTCCATATACGGTGATAATTCTGTTCTCTCTAAAGTGCCCTCTACATGAGTCTCTGAAACCCATCCCTAGCATCGTTCGTATGGCCATCTTCTGGGTATAGAAAATTTGAGGTGTGTCTGAGCTACTTCCCCAAGATACAATTCCATAACTCAGGCTTGAATGAAACATGGCATAATATACAGATTTCAGAACAGAAAATTCTACTTGATCTCGTAGGACCCTTAGTGTATATACTGTAGACTTTAATTTCTTATTTAGTTGTTCAATATGCGGGAAGTATTTGAGATGTTGATCTATATGTATGCCAAGAAACTTGGCAGAGTTGCTAACGGTTATTTCATTCTCTTTATAATTAATGCTTTGAGGGTATGTTCTATTGGTTCTGTCAGTCCTGAATATAATGCATTCTGTTTTGGAAGCATTAATGGCTAGGTGATTTTCGGCACACCATTTACTCATTTGGTTCATTGAAGTGTTGAAGTTTTCGACTGCCATTGCCACATTTGAAGATGGAATTAAAGCGTTTGTATCATCAGCATACATTATGATATTGAAGGTATCAGCAGGAAAGTATGTAGGTAAATCGTTGATGTAAATTACGAATAATAATGGACCCATTATGCCCCCTTGGGGGACACCCACATCTCGTATGAGCTCAGCTGATAGGTACTTGTGATCTTCCTTTGCTAACATAACTCTTTGCTTTCTGTTCTCTAAGTAATTCTTTATTAGCTCAAGTTGCTTATCTCTAATTCCATATCGTTCCAATTTTCCAAGAAGTATTTTGTGATCAATGGAATCAAATGCTTTTGATAGATCCATCAATATGCCAATGGGTACTTCCCCTCGTTCTAGTGTCTTCATGATATTATTAGTCATCTCGTATATGGCAGATTCTGTGCTTCTGTTTTTGATGAAGCCATGTTGAGATTGGGTTATTACATTGAACTTTTGGAAGAAGTTCATCATTCGACTAGCCAGAATCTTCTCAAATACTTTAGCAAAAGATGTCAGTAAACTTATGGGCCTGTAGTTCCCTAATTCTTCCTTTGAACCCTTTTTGAAGACTGGTTTCACAATTGCAGTTTTCAGATCGTCAGGAAAAGTTCCTGATTGAAAAGATAGGTTGATTGCATGACATAACGGTTTCACAATATAGTTAATACTACTCTTGATAACTGTCATGGGGATCTGGTCATGTCCGAAGGATTTTTTATTTTTTAGTTGTTTAACTGCCTTTATTATTTCTGATTCTTTCACCTCAAACATGAAAAACGATTTTTCCAGGTTTGGTTGTTGTATTCTTCCTGGACTAGGCGATGTTGGCTGACTGGAGGCCAATGTGGTTGTTGTGTTGGTGAAATGTTGATTAAATTTCTCTACTAGTTCTTGACAGTTGCCCTCAGGATGTTGACTGTTTTTTCTGTTTCTACCTGTTAGGTCCCTAACAATATCCCAAGTCATTTTTGGTTTATTTTCTGCTGTCTTGATTTTATTACTGTAAAATACTTTTCTTGAGGATCTTATTGCAGCGTCATATTTTTTTTTCAAATAGTTATATTTGCTTATATGTTGTGAGTCCACTTTAGAGATGACATATAGAATATCAAGTTGGTTTTTGATTCTTTGTACTTCAGGATTGAAAGTGTAAGGTTTTTTCGAGACACAAGTTTTTATGATTTTTTCTGGAGAGTTTTGTCTAAACAGTGATGAGTAATGATCGATGAAATTCTTCCACATGATATTAGCATTGTTTGATGTTCCAATTATCTCGCACCAGTTCTGATCAGCTAGTAACTCGTTGAATGACTTCAATGTATCATCGTTAATCTGCCTTACCTTGATGTTATGTTCATTATCTTTCTTATATGTGTCCACAATCTCAATTTTCTGACCTTTGTGGTCTGATAAATGAGCCTCAAAAACTGATGATTCAAATTCGTCAATGTTTGTAAGAATATTATCCAAGCATGTTGATGAAGTCAGAGTGACTCTTGTTGGTTCATGAATAGTGGCATGTACATCGTAGGTTTCAACGATACTCATAAAGGTTTGTGTATTTTTACTTTTCTGCAGTGTATCAATATTAAAGTCTCCCATAATGATAATATTTGCTCCATTCATCATAGATGTCTCTAGAATCCTCACTAGTCCATCAAAGAACACTTCAACATCCGCCAATGGAGGGGAATCAGGTCTGTAAATGCAAACTATTGTCGTCTTGGTTGATTTCAGGCATAGTTCTATAGCTGAGCATTCAATAACATTGCTGATACTTAAGTTCTCGATATCACACCTTCTTTTATGTAACATGCCATCCCTGCAGTACAAAGCAGACCCCCCATGTGATTTTCTGCCCCTGCAGAAAGCTGATGCCAGTTTATAACCACTGAAATTATATGACTGCAATTCTTCGGTTGTTCTCCAATGTTCTGTTATTCCAAATACATCTGGGTTCTCACAATCTAAAAAATGGTATAGTTTCAGGAAAGATGAATTGAGGCTTTGTATATTCTGATGTACTATTCTAATGATATCTTTGCTTGACTTCAATTCTAATGGGTGGACTTTGCGATTCTTATCGCATCTTTCTGAAAGAAATTTCTGAAATCAAAATCCCGAATCAGGACACCTTGAGGCCAGAAGTTCTTGTTCGTTATTGCTTGGTATAAATCTTCGGGAGCACCCACGCTGAATGATGAGTTATTACCTTTTGTTACTAGTTTCTTAACTTCGACGTTTTCGGTTTTTAGAGCATTGCAAACATACTGCTTAACTGTGTTTTCGTTTACTTCTTTGCCGGCAATCCTTCCCAGATAGATCCACTTTTTACGGCGTACCCCAGCGAACGAAGGATTTTCATTATTCGTACCAGTACATATAATTCCCTTTGATCGATAATTCCTTTTATTTCTTCGTTTGACTTCCTCCCAGTCATTATTGTCTTGCGAATGTGAATTTCCCGGTTTTGGAATCGGACTATTCGGACTTGTTATTTGTTTACTTGTGTCATTTTCGGTATTGACATTGACAGAAAGCATTTTGACGTTGTTACTGCGTCTGTTCACAGAGCTGCATGTTATTTGTCTGTGTTCTTGATTTGTACCGCTATTCGATGATGGTACATTCAAAGACTTGGTCTGTGGTACATTATCAAACTTATCGCCTGTTATTGGATTTTTTGCTACTTGTTGTTTACTTATTTCAACTGGCTTATCTTCAAGTTTTTTCTCGATAACCTTAATTTTCTCTAAGAGTAGTTCATTATTTTGAATTAGTATATAATTCTTACTCTGAGATTCACTAAGAAGTTTTTCCAAGAATTCATTTCGCATTTTCAGGAAGGCGATTTCGTTAAATGAATCACTAGTTGGAGTTGGAGTAGTTGGTTGAATTCCCTCCATGTTTTCAGACGTTTCGTGCACACAAAGGGTAGATTTCCCACTTGCTGATTGAACAAGGCATGCTGGGTGAAATCGTCCCGAGCACTTTATGCATTTCACAAACTTAACAACTTTTCTTGTGCAATGAGCACAATTAGTTTCAGTTTTCGGGTAATCTTTATTATTTTTCACGGAACGTTCGTACAGTTCGTTCTCACTCTCCGCCATCTTGACATCTACATATTAACAGTGTATTGTCGAGTTTATTAAATATGGGTGTTTAAAAATGGGGTTTTCCCTTCTAATTGGATCGAAATTCTAAGAGGGATTCAAAGGAAATTAGGGAAGAAATGATTGTTTTAAATGTTATTTATTTGCATGGAAACTTACTACAAAATAACAACACAAAAGGATTTACACCTGCCATGAACTATGATCTGGATGGGAATAAGTTCTGAAGCCACATAAGGAATTACAATCATTGTACTGGAAAATCATTGTAATCAAGTATCACTTTTAAATCATACTATTTAAATGTGAAGTAGTAAATTCATCAACTCAACATCAGAACTTGGTCAGTGAATACCACAACTCAAAATATTAGCTAAATACACGATATATTCACTGAAAGTATTGTTCGCAGTTGTTTGAGAAACTCTCAAAAAAATGGCTACTATAAACTTCACAAACATTTTCAGTTTTATTAATACTAAAATTATTGTCTCTTGAGCACTCTATTTATGGATTTCTCGTTCTGGATATAAATCTGAAATTAACTTGACATAATCGTCCACGCGAAGGGAACAAACGCTTATATTCTTTGCAGCAAGGTTTCCCATCAATATTTCATCTATCTATGCTTTTCCCCAGTCCAATTTATTCAATATGTCGAAGGCAATAGTGATATGTAATATTGAGGCATCTTTCTTCGGAAATTTATGTAAACGAATAGCCCTGTTTTTACTTTTTCTTGTAGAGCAATTGAAATTTTTTTTCCAGTACTAGTTCTTTACTTACATTGTTATATAATCAATTCACTGGCCTAAGATTCAAATATATCATGAGGATTCAAACATAAATCCTATCGCTCAGATACTTCACCTTTTTTGATTTCCATCTTATAGAAAGATGAAGTCACAGCTCAGTACCTCGAAATACGAGGATCAATTAAATAATACTCTTGTTGATGATTATTGAATTGAACTTCCTCAACAGTTTGTGAATAATATTTTGAACGGAATAATACTGATATGAATACCTGCTGAACAATTTTTATTTTAATACTAATTATCTGCTCAGGAAACAATAAAAACATTTAAATATCCCTCAAGAAATAAAGCACATACAACATATTACTCGTTTTCTAGGTTGGAATTTATGCCGAAAGATTTATAGCATTTCCATTAATGAAATTCCGGATCATTTTCATGCATTTCAAGGACTCACTAAGCAAAGACACGACATTGTTGATGATCGGCCGGCTTGAGTTCTTGTGTTAACTGAACTTTATAAGCCTTAAGGGGCAGTATTACCTTTTGAATCGTAGTAAATCTCCATTCAAAAAGTGGTCTCTTTATTTCACGAGTTGTACCCTAATTTACGACGTAGAGACTTGATTTTTTTTTAAATTGAAGTTGAAGAACTTCCCGAGGGCAAATAGTTTTCTTTTTCTCGATTTAATTAGTTTTTCAATTAAAAAAACCAGGGTAATCGTTAGATCTGGGGTTATTGAATATGTTTTTCGTTTTACATGAGTACAAGCTATATTTTTGAAATAATCATCATGAAAATTTTTTTAGGTTATAGGAGATTAAATTGCCGAAGGCAAATAGTTGCGATTTTTTCCAAGAAATGATGAATAACCATCGGAAAAAAATCATTAAGTGTAGTTTCCAAAACGCTGAAGTTCAACCGGTTTTTTTTAATTGGAAAACTAATTAAATCGAAAAAATCGCAACTATTTGCCCTCGGCAATTTAATCTCCTATAAACTACAAAAATTTTAATGATGATTTTTTCAAAAAGATAGCTTGTACTCATGAAAAACGAAAAACATATTCAATAACCCCAGATCTAAGGATTACCCCGATTTTTTTAATTGAAAAACTGATTAAATTGAAAAAAAAACTATTTGCCCTCGGTACGTTCTTCAACTTCAATTTAAAGAGAAATCAAGTCTCTACGTCGTAAATTAGGGTACTTACTCGTGAAATAAAGAGAGCACTTTTGAATGGGGATTTACCACGATTCAAAAGGTGATACTGCCCCTTAAGACCCAAATCTTCATACAAAATACGCTTTAATGTCGTTTGTGGAATGCCTTATTCCAATCAACGACGAGAAATAGACAAACCTGGGTTTTCTTCAACAATTTCGGCTACAGCAGCAATATTCTCGGCTGTTCTTGGGCGACGTACACGATTTCTATTCTTCACAACACTAACTTGTCCCAAAAAGCTCAAATTTTTCCACCAACTTTTGTATTGCTGTTAAACAAGGTGCTTCACGACGACCCAAAAATGTTCGAGTTTTATGAACCTTCTATGACATTTTTATAGTGAATTGTTATGCGTGTATCGTCTTTTATTAATGGCGTAGTTTCTACTCGTCAAAAAATGACAGCTTCAAAAGTGACATCTACCGAAATAGCCAGCAATTCAAAATAACACTTTTTATTGGAAAACCCTTTAGAATCACTCGAAATCAATAAAATAAAAAAACTCTCTTAGAACTCTTTTGAATGAGCAAACACATCTCATTCCGTCTCTTTCATTTCTACCAATTAGAATGTTTGTACACTTATGCTGAATCTGATCAAAATATAAACCTGATGAAGCAACAACAAAATAAAAATGTTGGGAAAATAGAAGGTTTTTATTATTTAAAATTGATGGTATCGGTCAAGGAACAAAAGAAAAAAGAATACTATTGCTTCAGCGACGTTTCGGCTCCTTTATTCGGCCTTCTTCAGGCTAAAATAGAAAAACGCATAAACCACAATACAATATACAAATAAAACAACAATGATATAAGTAATAAACATCAAGGAAACACTGAAAACAAATTAGTACAATGAAATAACAGGTCGGCAAGAACACTCAAAGATAGACATATATGGTTCAACATCAGAAGGTGAACAAATAAATACAATTATGACTAAAATACACCCAAAATGGCAAATAACAAAACTCACCATCGGAATACAGGAAAAAGTGAAAAATTGAATATTTCTGTCAAAGAAAATCGTCGATAACGTAAAAAACATGTTGTTTACATAACAAGGGGAAAAAACCATCGATGTACATGGAAACAACCCGGTCAATACAAGAATGCAGATAATCAGTGCGACAACCGAATACAGACCTCACAAAAACAACACCCACACATTTTTGTGAGGTCTGTATTCGGTTGTAGCTCTGATTGCCTGCATTCTTGTATTGACCGGGTTGTTTCCATGTACATCGATGGTTTTTTCCCCTTGTTATGTAAACCTGTTTTTTACGTTATCGGCGATTTTCTTTGACAGAAATATTCAATTTTTAACTTTTAATTTTTTCCTGTATTCCGATGGTGAGTGTTAGGGATTCAAATATATAATATTTTTATATTGCGCATGTATATCTACACATGTATTATTTTATGTACAGGGAATTATTATTCAGTTCAGTTTTTAATAAAGCAGTAAACCATCAACACGTTTGTGATTAATCCTCACAGCTGTATTTATAAAAACCTTAACATGGCGCAGTCGGTAGGATTCGTCTTTGTTTAAGCGAATTCGAACATTTAAAAATATTCAGTGAATATATACAAATTGAAATAATTCTTCAAATAAGTGGAAACAACGATGACAGGAGATCCGAAAAATTCAGACAAATCAGCCAAACCAGGTACGTCTATAGACAGAATCAACTCCAATGCAAAAATACCATCTGAAATGAATTTCAACGGCAATTTAGCAAGCAACTAAAGATTTTTCAAGCAAAAATTCGAGATTTATTTGACTGCATCAAGACAGACAAATTTGGATTCAAAATATAAGGCAGCATTATTCTTAAATCTAATTGGTGATCAGGCTCTTTCAATATATAATAATTTTCCATCTGAAGCCAACAATCAAGAAGAGTACGAGAAATTAATCGAGAAATTCGACAGATATTTTTTGCCTCATATTAATGTAACGTACGAAAGACACATGTTTTTTCTAAGAGATAAGAAGACAGAAGAAACAATCGACGAATATGTGAATGCATTGAGAGGATTGATTTCAACATGCGAATTTGGAGATTTATCAGACAGTCTAATCCGTGATCGAATTGTTTTGGGTATCAGTGACAGAAGTTTGAAAGATTCTTTACTCCGAATACAACAACAAGACCTCAAAACAGCAATAAATACGTGCAAAGCTGCGGAACAAACACAAAATCAATTAGAAAAAATTTGTTCTTCCCACGAATTGAATGAAATGTCGAGAAGAAAATTCAAGGAGAGTAACAAGCAACAAAATTATAACAAACAGACATCATCATTTACAAGAAGACGAGGACATCAATTTGCATCAAATCCATCTTCTCACTTTGCAAGTCAGAAAACTTCATCCAACAATCAGCAAAGAGATTTCCATCAAAAACAAATTTGTCAACGTTGTGGTCAACACCATCAACGAGGGAAATGTCCAGCATACAAAGCTAAGTGTAGTTTTTGTAATAAATTAAATCACTTTTCAAAAATGTGCAAATTTAAAAATATTAATCTGTTGGAAAATGATAATGCAGAGGATCAATTTTTTCTAAATTCAATAGAAATTTTAGAAATTTCCAATGATACTGAGTGGTATGAAAATTTAATTCTAGATAATTCTATAAGAGTAAAATTTAAACTTGATACAGGTGCTAACGGCGTTAATATTTTACCATTTTATGAATTCAAAAAATTAAAAAACATTAAATTGGAAACATTTGTCGGGAACATTAATACTTATGGCAACGAACCTTTGAAAATTTTGGGTGTTTGTACTTTGAAGACTAAATTCAAACAATTTATGGAAAACATTAAATTTCATGTAGCAAAAACAAATAAATGTGCAATTTTAGGATTACAAGATATAATAAAATTCGAAATGTTAACTAGAAATAATCATCAAAACGTAATTTCCGAAATATCTAGTGATAATGTTACAAATAATTATGCAGGTTTATATTCTGATTATGATGATTTATTCACAGGTACTGGATGTTTGAAAGAGGATTATCACATTGAAGTTGACCCAAAGGTAACTCCGATAATTCAGCCACCGCGAAAAATTCCATTTAATTTACACAAACAACTCAAACAAAAACTTCAACAATTAGAAAACGAAAATATTGTGGAGAAAGTCACAGAGCCAACAGATTGGGTCAGCTCAATGGTAATCGTCAGAAAGCCCAATAAGGACATTAGAATCTGCATTGACCCGAAGGATTTGAACAAAGCTGTTAAACGAGAGCATTTCCATGTACCATCGATAGAAGAGTTAACATATGAATTATCGGGATCAAAATATTTCAGCACCTTAGATTGTAATAACGGATTTTGGCATATAAAATTGGACAATGAGAGTAAGAAACTTACAACTTTTAATACTCCTTACGGTAGATATTGTTTCAAACGACTACCATATGGCTTACGTAATTCATCAGAAATATTTTTCAAACGTATAAGTGATTTATTTTCTTCAGTAGATGGAATTAAAGTCTATATAGATGATATTTTAATTTATGGAAAAAGTATAGCAGAACATGATAAAAGATTGAAAAAAGCATTAGATATTTGTAGACGGAATAATATAAAGTTAAATAGGAATAAATGCAAATTTGGAATAACTGAAATAAAGTATATGGGTCATATATTAACTTCTAGCGGAATTAGACCTGATGAAGAAAAAATTAAGGCCATTAAATATTATAAAACTCCTGAAAATAAAAAAGATTTAGAAATATTTTTAGGGATGATTACTTATTTACAAAGATTCATTCCTAATACATCTGAAATAACGGAACCATTGAGAAACCTCTTGAAAACAAATATAGAATTTCAGTGGAACCATGAACAACAAAAATCCTTCGAATCTTTAAAAAATATTCTTTCCAAAGCACCAATATTAGGCTATTTTGAACCAAATAAAGAAATAATAATTTCTTGCGACGCATCCTCAAAAGGTTTAGGCACTTGCCTTCAACAACAAAACAAAATAATTGCTTATGCATCTAGATCATTAACGGATACTCAAAAAGCGTATGCTCAAATAGAAAAAGAAATGCTTGCGGTTGTATTCAGCTGTGAAAAATTCCACCAGTATTTATTTGCAAATGAAAATATAACCATTGAAACCGATCATCGACCATTAATTTCTATCTTTTCGAAACCGTTGTTAAAAGCTCCACCTAGATTACAAAGAATGTTACTCAAACTACAACCATATACATTCAATTTAGTTTATAGACCAGGTAAAGAATTAAAAATAGCCGATGCATTATCTAGGGCATATTTAAAGGAAGAATTTGAATTTACGAAGGATATCGATTTGCACATATGTTCTATAATTGAAAGTTTGCCAATTTCAGATACAAAAATTGATATTATTAAAGAAACAGTAAAAAATGATGATCATTTGCAGAAATTAGTAAAATTAATTAAAAATGGTTTTCCGAATAACAAAAATAATTTAGAAGTAGAAATGAAAATTTATTGGACATATAGAGATGAATTGACATTTATTGATGATTTAATTTTCAAAGGTGAAAAAATTTTTATTCCAGAAAAGTTGAGAAAAGATACTTTGAAACAGTTGCATGTAGGACATATGGGAAAGGAAAAAATGAAACATAGAGCTAGGGAATTGATTTTCTGGCCAGGTATATCTTTAGAAATAGACAATTTATGCGACACTTGTAGAACTTGCAATTTATATAGAAAACAAAATGTAAAAGAACCTCTTATTAATCATGCAATTCCTGATGAACCATGGATTAGAATAAGCGTAGATTTGTTCCATTACAATAATAAAAATTTTCTAATTTTAGTGGATTATTATTCAAAATTTATAGAAATTTCAAATCTCAGCATGAATACTACTACAAAAAACGTAATTACAAATTTAAAGAATATATTCTCTAGACAAGGAATACCAAAAGAATTGTGCTCAGACTCTGGACCGCAATTTACCTCTTTAGAATTTAAAGAGTTTTCTAAAATTTGGAATTTCAAACACACCTTATCGAGTCCACACTATCATCAATCAAATGGTATGATAGAAAGAACCATCCAAACAGTAAAAAATATTTTGAAAAAATCTGCACATAGTGGCTATGATCCGTATTTATCTCTTTTAGAATATCGCAATACACCTTTAGGTATAAATATCGGTAGTCCATCCCAACTTTTAAATTCTAGAAGAATGAGAGGTATTCTACCTGTTCTTCAAAAATCACTATCTCCTGAAATTTATGATAAAAATAAAATTAAGAATTTTAACGAAAAAAGAATATCGATGAGAAAATACTATAACAAAAAGACAAAACCTTTAACTAAATTGAGAATGAATCAAAAAGTTTTTGTGAGAAATGTATTAACTAATAAATGGGAAGAAGGAGTAATAAAAGATTTGTACAATGATAGATCCTATTTGGTTAAATTGTTCAAAAACGGTAATGTTGTTAGACGAAATAGAAGATATTTGCGTCCAGATCATGAATCGAATTTTAATTGGAATATGACAATTGGAAATGCTGTCGAAGGTAAAATTGACTTACACGAGTCACGAAATAGAATTAAAACAGAAATAAATGAAAATAATTTAGAAAATGATGTAGAAATAACTAATGACGCCAATGCAGGTACTAGATCCAGTGGCAGAGTTATTAAAGTTCCAAATTATTTGAATATAAAAGATGTTAAATCTAAAACTTATGATTGTTAAAGAATAAAGAAAAATTGTAAACATTTATCAGTATGGTATTTGATAATTGTAAATTCAGGCACAAGAATCTTATTTTATTTAATTTCAATGTGATAAAACATTTTCCTTAAAATAAAACAAGGGAGATGTTAGGGATTCAAATATATAATATTTTTATATTGCGCATGTATATCTACACATGTATTATTTTATGTACAGGGAATTATTATTCAGTTCAGTTTTTAATAAAGCAGTAAACCATCAACACGTTTGTGATTAATCCTCACAGCTGTATTTATAAAAACCTTATTTGTCATTTTGGGTGTATTTTAGTCATAACTCTGTATATCCTCCAATAGGGTGTAATCACAGACGTCTACTGGAAAGGTTCAATGGACAAACATTGGAGAACAGGAGGGCTGTATTAGCCCTTAAAACTGTTTACAATTTGCTGAATAACAGGATTGATTGCCCGGCATTGTTGGAGAAGTTACCAATTTTTATTCCACGGTTAGAAACTAGGAGTAGACATTTGTTTTATTTGAACTCTGGTAGGACTAATCTGAACCTACAATCACCAATTAATTTTATGTGTAACATTTACAATACTGTGGCTGATAAGTGTGGTGTAACTGTTGATTCTATAGATAAAATAGTGGACATATATGTTAATTCTATTGAGTAGAAATTTTTTGTTCGCAATATTCTGTAAAATATTGTTTTTTTCTCGTGGGGGTCAGTTGATATTCGGCTGGATTTTTTTTTATGTTGATGAGTTTGGTCATTTTTCATGTTTAACATTACAAATTTTTGTTTCATGCCTATGCTGTCATATGTTAGTATAAATTTTTGATGATTTATCACAATTTTCCTGTAATTGGGTGTTAACCTGTTGGAAATAAAGGACTTATTATTATACTTATTATTATTATAATTGTATTTATTGGTTCACATTCTGATGTTGAACCATATACTTATGTCTATCTTTGATTGTTCTTGCCGACCTGTTATTTCATTGTACTAATTTGTTTTCAGCGTTTCCTTGATGTTTATTATTTATATCATTGTTGTTTTATTTGTATATTGTATTGTGGTTTATGCGTTTTTCTATTTTAGCCTGAAGAAGGCCCAATAAAGGAGCCGAAAGGTTGCTGAAGAAATAGTATTCTTTTTTCTTTTGTTCCTTGACCGATACCATCAATTTTATATGAAGTTTGGAACGATACTGGAAATAATCATCGTTTTTATTATTATTGTCAATGATTAGTGGCGCCACAAACTCGATTCAGAATTATTCACTGAATGATGAGTGCGTCAAAAAAATTAAACTTTAAGAATGATACGAAAGATAAACGAATATTTTCATCTATTTTTATTTGCGAATGAGAAGAGGGACTTTATTCATCACCGAAGAGGTAATTAATCTGTGTAAGATGCGACGTGAAGAAAAAAGCGGGGCACTCGCGATCTTGTCGGGGGAGGGCTTTTGATTTATTACATTTTGACGCCAAGAAAGTGGCTGCCGTTGTAGTAACTCAATTCCGCCTACAATCATTTGCAAGGAGGACGGAATTAAATATGTGATTCTAATTCAGAGGCTTAATGTACTTAATCAATCATGTAGTGGTTGAGCATCTAAAGCAGTTTGTTGGCCCTTATCTAACCGAGAGAGGAGGATAATGGATACGAAAAGGATATAAAAAGATGAACAATACGTTGCGTTGCTCCCATCATTCAGGCAATTAATCATAAAGAGAACTGGTGCTTGATTAACTCGACATCTCTGAAATGACGAGGGGGTAGAAGGGCTCCGTTCGAGTCAGTGGGTTTTATTGCCGGTCTGGAAGGATCAGGATTGTATCAAAGGGTTGAAATCGTTTAATTCTTTTCCGTACTGACGCTATCGGAAACGCCCGGTTTTTATAGATTGTTGGAAACTCTACAAACTTCAGATATTCGTTCGGTATTGTGAAAAATAAATTATAAAAGTTGACTCGAAATACAATTCGTTATAAATACCGGTTGAAGGAGAAAAAACCCTAAAATTTTTCGAGATAACAATTTGTTATGAATTCATATTTTCAGGTTCCCCTTTGCAAAATGAATTATTCTGGATATTTCATTCTTTCGGTTTTCCCTGTCATTCAAGAGTAAAAATAATTATCTTGAAAGGCCACTAGCAAATTCCGATAGTTCAAAAAGTTTTCCCAAGAATTCAGATATTGTTATGTTTGAATTTGACTCAGAAATTTTCGACAGGGAGCCATTTTTTCGCGTGAATCACGGTTCAAAACTATTTCAAAAACATTTCGAAGTAAACGTCACCAGTTCATGCATCGCTAAAATGCCACAATTTCAAAAAGGTGACGTCATCATAGAAATCTCAATTCAATTTATGAATTTAAAAGTAAGAAACATAAATTTAAAAGTTAGAAACACGATACACGCACATAATTATAATAATATTCATAATTTTAGGTATGTTTATTTGTATATTATTATTTATTAAATCTTGTATTTTCAAATTGGACTCCAATCAGTTTATGAATGATTCGAATGTTCTCGTCCTGATTAACGACTTGTTGAAAAAAATATCTGCAATACATATTCATATTGGTTGAATAAGAGGAAGAAGCCGTAAAATCAATTTCAAAAATTTGAACATACCTACATTTTCAAAACTGAATAATATTTCAGAATTCTAAAATAGCTGTCATATTTAAATAATATTCAAAATAAAAACGGTGAAAACAAAATAAATCCAACAAACATAACCTACTTTTTATTTTTTATTTATTCATTTACAAGGAATACAAACAGGATATACCCATAAATAGTATTCACAGTTTACACCAATAAGCGAAATAACCTATATTCTTCAATCAGCTGATTCAAATTATTTTGAAACATTTGGTGCGTTACGTCAGCAGTTCGACGCGAAAACACGAATATTTCAAAACGGACGAAATAGTTTTAAAATATTGTCACGCGAAAATTCGGCTTTACTTAGCTTCATTGAATTATGAACGATCCCGTGAACATCAGTAGCATTGATATCGGTGAAATCAACTTCCTACTGTCTCAAGCAAATGTCCTGAACACTTCAATGTTCCAGTGTTCAATTTTCATTCGAAAATATTCAATTTGAGTGATTGGGCTTCAGTAAATGATGGATTTTTAACATAATAAAGAGAAATAATCGATATCGCGATAAGCAAATTCGGATTATTTCAAGAAGTTTCCCCGAAAATTCAGATCTTGTAATATTCATATTGAACTCGAAAATATTTGACAGGGAGGACTTAGCTTTATTGAATGATGAATAATCCACGGTCTTCACCACCAGAGCTTAACAAAAATCATGAAAAACATTCAAAACAATCCATGAAATTTAATAGAAATTAATAATGATTCCAAATCAGAAAACAAACTTGACGATCAATAAATATTTTCACCAAAACAAACTGTCAACCGAACAGAAAATATTAGGAGAAATAGAATTCTTTTCAAACCTTCAGATTTTTGAGTTCCGAGGATAATTCATAGGTTCAATGAACACTATGCTAATAAATGCTCAATGATCCTAAATCTGAGATTGAACTGAACGCCATAATGTTAATTCCTCATATTTCAACAAATAAAACAGTATACTAGATGAGTGAGAATGACATTCTCGAATAGAAAAACTTAACTTGATGAATAAGAATCTACCTACAAGTTACATCGTTCAACAACTCCTGACTTCTCTGCAGTGCATTTTCATACATAGTTTTTATAAACGATATTGTCGATGCTCTCTAGGGATTCGAATAATCAGGTGTTTTTTAGAGTGATAGAGTTTTCGAGAGGTTTAACTGTGATTTGACAGAAGGCAGAAGCCATGTTGTTTTGATATTTCGGTTCAGTGAGCATTGACAAATAATCATGGAAAGACTCACGCCGCAACAACGTATACAAATTGTTGAAATTTATTTACAAAATCAGTGTTCTATTCGACACACTTACAAACCACTTTGTGAAATTTCATGGTCCATCAGAGCAGCATATTCGTCGACCTATCGATAGATTTCGGATGACATCTTCTCTACTAGGTCCAACATCGACAAGACAAAGAACTGTACGCGCAGAAGAAATATTGCTGCTGTAACTGATAGTGTTAATGAAGATCCAGATTTTTCTATTCGCCGACGTTCACAAAAGGTTGGACTCTGTGCTTCCCTCACATGGAAAATTTTGCGTGAAGATCTTGGTGTACACCCATACAAGATCCAACTGGTTCAAGAACTAGAGCCACTTGACCATAATAAGCGTCGTTTGTTTGATGATTGGGCCCTAGAGCAGCATGAACTTGATCCACTCATGAAGCTCATTTCTGGTTTAACGTCTACGTAAACAAGCAAAATGGCCATATATGGAGTGAAAACAATCCTAAAGAAGTTCTGAAGGTTCCATTGCATCCTGAAAAATGCTCTGTGTGGTGTGCTCCACACGCTGGAGGCATCATCGGTCCATATTTCTTTAAAAACGATGATGGAGCTACTGCTACAGTAATTGGTGCTCGTTACAGAACAATGATCAATGATTATTTGTTTCCAAATTTGAATGGTATCGACCCAGAAGTGTTTTGGTTTCAACAAGATGGTGCTACACCTTATGCTGCTACGGTAACAATTGATTTATTGAAAGAATGTTTTGGCGAAAACGTTTTTTCGTGAGGGTCCAATTAATTGGCCTCCAAGATCATTCGACATAACTCCAATGGACTATTTTCTTTGGGGTTATGTCAAATCATTGGTCTATGCCGATAAACCAGAAACAATAGATGCTTTGGAAGCCAACATAACTCGTGTTATTGCTGAAATAAGGCCTGAATTACTCGGAAAAGTGGTCCAAAATTGGTCTGGTCGAGTGCGGTTCCTCAGAGCTAGTCGTGGAGGACATATGCCTGAAATTATTTTCGAAACAAAAATGTCATAAAATTATATTTCAAAGGAAAAAATAATTGGCTTCAATCTTAATTTAAATGTGTTTTATTTCAATTTAAAGTTGCATCACTCTAAAAAAACACGCGATACATATCTATATATTATATAAAAGAAAGATGTTGGTTACACCATTTATAACTCGAGATCGGATGGCCTGTTTGTTATGAAACTTCATATATGGATTTGTCTACGGTCTGGGTATTATAAAATACAATAAAACTTTGAAAAAAACGATGAAAGTTTTACTTATACAGGAAATGCTTTTCCTCCTTCCGAGTAAGGCCACTAGATGTCGCTACAGATACAGTTTCGCTACTGCTTATTCGTTTGTACTTCATTTGATATTCTCCGCGTTAGATGGCGATATAAACAAATAGTGTGTACAGTGACTATATTCCCCAGAGATATTCTACAAATTGTAGAATATCTTTGATATTCCCTCTATAGTAACTGTAATAGTGTGTAATTTGAGTTGCCTACAACTCTGCGCTGTTGGGCAAAACAAAAATGTCTTAGCGTAGGAGTACAGATGTCTAAAATGATTAGATTTCGTTGAGATATGAGTAAGGTTTCGTTCTTACCACTTCAGATGGCGCTATTCG
Source organism: Adalia decempunctata (assembly GCA_951802165.1). Taxonomy (NCBI): domain Eukaryota; kingdom Metazoa; phylum Arthropoda; class Insecta; order Coleoptera; family Coccinellidae; genus Adalia; species Adalia decempunctata. The sequence goes on along the minus strand of OX637704.1, from coordinate 14,814,395 downwards.
CACACTATGACTGATGATTATTAGTTATTTTTATAGATTTATTTATTCCAAATAACGTAATCGTGAAGGTACTATATTTGATATTATCACAATTAAATGGCGATGAATTTCTTGAGGCTTTCGTGGCCATCGATTGATGTCATCTGTTCTTTTTTCGAGCATTTCGGTCGTCGTAGTTTGAAATGGTCGAAAAAAGAACATATGACATCAAATACTGTGTAATTTAAATAGGGCTAATAGTACCATGAAAGGCTATTAACAGATCCATAAGCGGGTGAATATCACAATGAATTTTTATCGAAATGTCAAGTAAATCGGATTTTGGCGATGAGTTCCAATCGTGAGATGTCCATTCTCATCTTTTCGCATAATTTTTAAAATGTTTTTGAATTTCTGTTTGGGTAATAAATATATTTGCGGAAATAATTGAATCCAAAATTGCCATTATTAGTGATTAACATATTATGACATATTATTTTTGTGTATCTGTGATAGCTCATATCCATGGAAACATTTGACAGTTCAAAAATCAGAGAACCAAGCCGTTGATCTCCGATCACCGGTGATTACGATTTGTGAAATCCACCGTATCATTTTGGCGGATCAAAGTTCGCCAGGCCAGATAGTATTATAATAGATGGAATTTAGTTCAAGCTTGTCAAGCGCGCAAAAAATAAATTCTTCCATGATAAAGTTTGGGACCCCCACTGAGCAGCGGCAAAGAATAATTCAAAGCCAACTGCGATGTTACATCTTTGAAAATTTCCTACTATTGAAAAAAAAAGACTTACATTGAGTAAATCAAATATTCTCAACACGATCAATAGTTAAGGTGAAATATGATTTATTTTATCTCAAGAGGCTTTTCCTGATATTGTGATACCCAAATGATCACAAGGAAATGTCTGGGGAGACTGAGTTGATAAAATTTCGATATAGTTAAGAGTAAGTACTATATTGATATCGGTGAAAGCAGATTCCGATTATCAAAATCAAATATTCAAATGATCTCGAAAATTCTGATCGCAGAGGACTCAATTTGGGTGAACGCATTTTATGGCATGGGGAATGATATAAATATTTATTTCTAAGCTCTAAATTGTTTATCTAATTCGAATATTTCTCCCAGAAATTGTAAATGGAACTTTCGTCAACAAAGTAGTCGAAGGGACAGCGGATTATCTCCAACGAACTTGCGGGTATTCGAACGAACGTTATATTCGAAAGTAATGAACCCCACTTTATTGATATCGATTACACGGCGAATCCGTTCATCAAACCGTGAACAACAGAAACAAAACAAAATACAAGAATTAATCATCTAGACGTTGAAAAGGGGCAAGAGAATACGTGTTTCCGAATAAATTGAATGTTTTCTGGTTTCGCTTTAACAACATGGCTCGGGGTGACGTTGGAACGAGACTCTTTGAAGTGGACATGCTTCAAAAGTATCCTCCTTCATGTTGTCTCCTCTGTTTCCGCGATTTTTATATTTAATGATGCTCGTGACATATTGAAATTTGATAGCGGGCTTGGACGGTCAGGGAATATTATGTTCTTCGCCAGTGGAATATCGTATTATATACCCTTATTGATATATCTGACAAGTCTTTAATGCCCTATGGACTCCCTATCATATTCAGCGTCGCATCTTTGTTTTCCGTCTCTTGAAAACGGGATACTCCACTTTTCAGGATACGTTAAAACACATACTTTTTAGTCATATACAGGGTGGCCAAGAGATTGACGTCAAAAAGGAAAAAACAGGTCCCTCGTGTCATGGGCTATTCGAATCACCCCCATGTATGTTATGTTATTTTTCACGGTTTTCGAGTTATGAATTTTTTTATGAACTTTGAGAATTTTCGACTTGACCATCTTAAAAAAGATATTAAAGAAAAAGTACAAGACTTCTCTGTGGAATTCTTTTTGTAACTTAATCTCCATGAATTGTACTTTCATACATAAAATAACCAGATTCGTAATAAAAATTATGGAAATGTTGGTCGCAAGTGAAAAAAGTTACGTAAATTGGATTATGATCTGATTTTTCGAATCCAAATTGAAAATGTAAAAAGGCTAATTCACGGTTCCTTAGTATGCTTAAAAAGTGTGCTCAACAGTAAGATTTTAGAATCATTGATAAAAAATGGTACTTAACACTCTACTTTCGCTAGAATAAGCCTTCAAAGTCATCGAGGTGGAAAAAATCAAAGAAATAGACATTTACTACAAAATTATTTTTTGCCATTTTAAGATATTTCTGATCAAGTTATGAAATTAATGAAAATTAGCTATGGGGTATGAACGATACCCGAACAGATGGATCGGACGCAGTCGACTAATCAATGGGCCCCCACGTTCACCTGACCTTAATCCCATCAATTTTTTTCTTTTGGGGTTATTTCAAAGAAATTGTTTACGCCCGACAATGTTCGAGTGAAGACCAGCTGCGATTGAAGATAAGAGAAGCCGAACGTGTCCTAAGTGAGAAACAGGGCAGATTTTATGCGATTGAAAGAAAATTTTCTAAGAAGGTGTAGAATGTGTATTGAGGCTGGAGGTGGCCACTTTGAACACCTACTGTAAATTTTATAAATAATTTTTTTTTTATTTAGATTATGATGCGTGATTTATTGTCATACCTTTTTCATTTTTTTATCTAGAACTTTTCTTGACCAACATCTAAAGCTAATTTTCATTAATTTTCAGCATTTTCTATCATAACTTGATCAGAAATATCTTAAAATGGCAAAAAATAATTTTGTAGTAAATGTATAGTTCTTTGATTGTTTCCACTTCGACGACTTTGAAGGCTTATTCTAGCAAAGTGACAAGTACCATTTTTTATCAATGATTCTAAAAGTTGACTGTTGAGCGCAGTTTTTAAGCATACTAAGAAACCGTGAATTACCTTTTTTACATTTTAATTTTGATTCGAAAATTCAGATCATAATCCAATTTACGTAACTTTTTCACTTGAGACCAACATTCCCATAATTTTTATCAAAGTTACGAATCTGGTTATTTTATGTATAAAAGTACAATTCATGGAGATTAAGTTACAAAAAGAATTGCACAGAGAAGTTTTGTACTTTTTTTTTAATATCTTTTTTAAGATGGTCAAGTCGAAAATTCTCAAAGTTCATAAAAAAATTCATAACTCGATAACCGTGAAAAATAGCATAACATACATGGGGGTGATTCGAATAGCCCATGACACGAGGGACCTGTTTTTTCCTTTTTGACGTCAATCTCTTGGCCACCCTGTATATTTCGAAAATCTACTCATACGTACATAAAAATAGGAATCACTAATTATATGTATGTCATGAACAAAAATCAAGAAGCAAAACTACCTGTCAATTTGAAAAACATAGCCCTAAGAGATTTTTTAATACCTAGCACCAAGGATCTACCACAAGATTACATATTCTATTAAGTCCATTTGCAGACCTTCCATATTCTCAGGAGAATGTCATAACTCTGTTCATATTAATTATATTATTTCCATGTATCTGCTTCAATGATTATTATTTAAGGATTGTTACTGTTATATAGAATCATATGTTTTTTTTATAAAAAACTCATAACTTATGAGATACATACAAATGTTCAGCATCTAGGAATCATTGTTGTGAAATAAGTAGAAAATAAAAATACTATGCCACTGAAATAATATCAATTTTATTAGCAAGTGTCAATTTGACTACCAATTATACTAAACTCGAAATAAAATTTATATGTTCTACTGAAAAAGATTTTAAGCCATAAAAAGGAATAGACGGAAATTTGATTAAAAAATTACTTTAAGCCTTATTATCTTAGTAAATTGTCCCATATGAAATATGATAATATTTTGAAGATATTATAATTTCAATACAGTGTATTTTGAATCTTTTCTTTGGATGTCTTTTATTTGGTTTGATAGCTTCATTACCCTCAAAACTTGTTTAACTGATCAAATATGCAGTTTCTACCTTGCAGTCCTCGCATAATAATAATGCTAAACCAAAACATAGTAGCGTGTGAATAATCTAAAAGGACTCAAGCTCGGGAACAGGGACAAAGATTCCACTGCTTGTTTTTCTGTTGTAAATCAGTCGAATTACTGGCCAACCCGTCGAAAACTAAACGACGTGCCGAGGGATTAAATAGAGAAATAAAGAAGTCATCCACAACAATGTAGATGAAATATCGAGCAAGGAAATTAGATTGCAAATTTAGTAAACCAACATAAAGGAAAAATCCCCTAAAATGGGACAGGTCACACACCTGTTAATTCAGATCATAAAAATCAATTTATTCTCAACGGAAAACCAACAACACGATGATATTACATTGTACGAAAGTAGGGGAGAATCGTGATAGACCATCGAGGATTGAAAAAAATAAAACACAAGTCATCAATGTTATTGTCCGCTGGCTACAAAACAGGTCGGTTAATTTCGAACCGGAGTTGTATTTTTTGAACGTAATCTAGACATAATAAGCTCCAAACAAACCGGGATACCATGGTAGACCTTCCTCGGCCAACTACGACATTATTATGCACGTGTGCAGGTTGAATATATATGTGCCAGTCAACGTCAACCCTCCTTTTTTTCTCTTTGTCCCTCTTCTGCTTTCACCACGGTCATTTTCATCAAGTTTTCTGTTACATATACCTACTTCACTACTCTGAATTGATGGTTATACGCTGGTAATGCCAGGTGCGACTGATATTGCAAGAGTATCATTTTCGTCTGTTCTGAATTGTCATTATCATCACAATGGAACAAATTGCTCGATACTGCGTATAGAGAAGGGAGATTTTTTTGCACTATGCAAACTGAATGAAATAATGCGCACAATACCAGGGAAAATTACTCGCTTTTTTCCTCAATTTCAAAAAATTTTTTGCTGAAAATTTTCTTCTATTTGTAAATTTCGGATTATCTTCGACATCTTCGAGGGATTCAAAAGCATACCTTTCAACATATGGCATATAAATTATTTCTTTTTATTGCCACTTTGAATTATAATTAATAAACTTATATAGATATTTCTTTTCTTACTTTTACCATGACTCAATCTCTGCATTAACACCCTGAAACGTATCAAATACGTTTCGAAAATTCAACTGAAAAATCCTCGTAATGAAGCATTTAGATGGTTTACGAGGCAGCTTGGTAGGAACCTTCTGTAGACTTGAATGTCGGATGATTTTTTTCATCTGTAGATCTGCGAACTAAAGCAAGTGTCGAAGACTACTGAGATCTTTGCTTTTGTATCGGGTGTTTTTATAGAGTGATAGAACTTGAAATTGAAATAAAACACATTCAAATTAAGATTTGATTTTATTATTACATATCTCTACATCGAACGTTTCTCCATACTTCAGATTTCAGTTTCAACAAAAATGATGAACATTCTGAAAACATCGTTAACTTGTTTAGAGACCAGAGAATAAATAAAATTCGATGATAAGAAATCCAGGAAAGCATCAGGATAATTCTCGAAATTCATGATTTTTCCCCAAACTTTATCGTTTAAGTATAATGTTTTTTTCATGAATTTTTGACAGACTGTATCCTTCGAACGGAACCGAATTTCGAAAGATGATATAGAAAAAATGGGTTGTCCAAGTATGCATGTATGACGCTCATTAATTTTGCTGGGAATTTTCAGGGAAATTCCCACTGCCCAATACGGGTTGGAATATACAGGAACTCGATCCCTGGATTTCCAATTTCACAATACCACCGAAACCAGCATGGTATCGTCAAATGCTGATGACTTGAAATAATTGTTCCTGTTCAAACGACACATATTTCGAATTCACTGGACGCACAAAGCTTGGAACCCATCGGAAAATTAATTTAGGCAGATCACCGATTTTCCGATGTAGCGATTTGTTTGACGATTCGAAATTATGTTTACTTCGCAACATGCAACATTTGGTTTGGATTGCAAAATAAACTAATTAGTAAACCATATAAATAGACCCCCATTTCATTATACAAAAAACAATTGTTATTCGTTTTCTATGCCGGTCAAATAAGCCCTGTTTAATCAACGGTCATTTTCTGAAAAGCTTCATAGATAGATGAAAAACCGCTGGAAATGCAGAATTCGTTTATGTAAATAGACAGCTCCAAAATTACTATTTTTTTCTATTGACCGGTCATTTTTTTGTGAAGGAATACAGGGTGATTTTTTTAAGTGTTTCATCAGACGTATTCGAGAAAGGAATTGCGATATAAATTCAAAATTTCGTATTTTTGTTTGAGAGCACATGAACTCAATTTGTAAAATATTTTCAAGCGGAATCTACTTTCGGTTCTACCGGAAACTAATGTGATTTTCGTTATTCCAAATGCACCACCCTTTATATCTATACATATTTGAATTCTTCGTCTAATTCTGCAATGATTTGATGTATGATATGCGCATTGCATCAAGCGATTGTTGTGTAATAGCCTGATTCTCAAATTTTTTGGCAGAAAGATGTTACAAATTAGTGTTTATATCTCCAAAATCTCTCATTGTAAGGATTTTTTTTCGCAACAGTGGAACAAAAGAAAGTACGCTGATATTGCTCCTTGTCAAAATTATGAGGAAATATTATACAGGGTGTCTGAAACAGGGCTTCAAAGTCAGCCTCAACAAAACTATGAAATCTCATTTTTCTCAAATGGGAACCATAAAATTTTGTAATTCCGATCGACTGCTCTTCAAAAACTATTTGGAGTGTGCCAAACATTTTATGTCTTTGAAATCAGTAGTTTTGCTGTTATCGAATAAAATTCTAATTTCAGGAATAAATCGGGTTTTCTTTGTCTAATAATAGGTTTATTAGGATTATTTTCAAGAAGGCTATGTCAATAGTTAGAATATGTCAGTTCATTCACTGTTGAGAACTGTCATTCATACTTATTACTTGTTGTTTGAATTCGGGAAATATGCAAAATCACAGTAACAGTTATGTATTAAATATGTTCTTGATTTATGGTTAATATAACAAAATAGTGGAAAGGGTAGTCAGAATTTCTAATGATAGGAATCCACATTTAACACCTTCAACAAAATCAAAGTTCTTGGAAGAATCAATAAATGTTTGGACGAAGTGGCCAACATTTTGAAAATTTATTGTAATAGCGATTATTAAATTTCTAAGTTTTTTGTTAGGAAAATCGTTGTGATAGTTTCAAACTTATTTTTTTATTTTTTTTTATTTAGTTATTCATTATCTGCTTTGTTTATTTGTCACATTCACTGCAAATAAAGGACAGGCTTTTGATATATCATTCTATTTTAGTGTACCTCATTATTATTGCATGTTTACCATAGTGCTGATCAATAAAAATACGTAAGAATGACAATAATTCCTAATATAGCCTACTTTGTGAAAGACGTCCATACCAATGAATTTGAGCCAGCGAAACCTGGCCTTAGTAGTGAAATTCGAATTTTATTCGATAACATCAAAACTACTGATTTTAAAGACATGAAATGTTTGGAACACTCTAGCTAGTTTTTGACGATCAATCGACCGGAATTACAACATTATATGGTTCCCATTTAAAAAAAATGAGATTTCATAGTTTGGTTGCGGCTAACTTTGAAGCCCTGTTTCAGACACCCTGTATAATATTTCCTCATAATTTATACAGTATCAGCGTACTTTCTTTTGTTTCACTGTTGCGAAAAAAATGTCTTACAATGAGAGATTTTTGAGATATATACACTAATTTGTGGCAATTTTTCTGTCAAAAAATTTGAGAATCAGGCCATAACTCAAAAATCGCTTGATGTAGTTGAGCATATCATACAGCAAATCATTGCAGAATTAAACGAAGAATTTAAATATGTGTAGATATACAGGGTGTTGCATTTGAAATAAAGAAGTTCACATTCGTTTCCGGTGGAACCGGAAGTAGATTGCGCTTGAAAATATATAACAAATTGAGTTTATGTGCTCTAAAACAAAAATACAAAATTTTGAATTTGTATCGCAATTCCTTCCTCGAATACGTCCAATGAAACACTTAAAAAAATGACCCTGCATAATGTTCGCCAGGTCTCATTTTTGGGATCAACTCTTTCCACAGGGTGACATATTAGGCATTTAGGACTTTAGGAGGGAATTGAGGGATCGAAATATACCGGTTGTTCCACTAGAAGAAGCGCTGATACCGATATTTCAAAATTGAAATTAGACCAAACCGTCAAAAGGGCGACAATGCTGTCTTGATGAGTTATTTCGAATACGAAAAAATAAATCTAGACAAATAACTCTAATTTTAAACGGAATAATGTTGTTCCATCCACTAAAACAGCTGACATATCGTTTTTCGTGAGGGTGAGGAACTGGAGATTTGACGCAAGCTCGAAAAAACATCTCCCTTATCGGTTTGAAGGTAACTAATTTGCTCTTAGACCTTTTAACGCTAGATAAATAAAAGTCGTCTTTGCAACGTGTCAAATGTGGTACTGGAATACTAATCTCGCGTTCTTCCGCGTCATTCTCCTTGTCTAATTAGAACATTCGTGAGGAAATATGTCAAAACAAACACCCGTGCTTTTTTAGGGAATTTTACGGCCGAGAGGAATTCGCTTTGTTCAAGCGCCGTGGGAGATGTATTATTTTAAGAGATCCACTTATCTTACGTGGAAACTGCCGGAGTCACATAACTAAGCCAATATATTTCAATACGATATGTTTCCGACGTAGGGTTGCTACGCTAAATTTATATTGATTTATTGCCAGAATACAGTAGTTTATGTTTATAGTGGATTCCTGAATATGGCGTATTTTCCTTCGTCCATAATACGGTACACCGAAAATTCAGGAAGTGTCCTCTGCTTGAAATGTACGAACTGGTTATTGTGGTCAATACTGTATAGAAATTTTAACTTCAACCACATTCACTGATGAAAACTGATGTTGACATTTTTCTCCTTAAAATTGACAATTCTGTATATCCGCATAATTCATTAAGTTTATTATTTATCAATTTGTAACCCTGGTATACAGAAATGCAAAGCTTTACTATGAGATGATTCCATTCATTTTGGACAACCTGTTTTTCCATGCAAGTCCAGTAAATGGATGCATCTACGAATTCTAGTTTTAGAACAGCCACCGCAAATAGTCTTTTCTTAATCACGAGATAGTTGCCATTGAAGTTAAAAGGAAATTATTAAAAATGAAAAAAACCGTTTTCACCTTTGAGGGGCAGTGATAATATCGAGAATGCAAATAATCATCCTGTTCTCATTAGGGGGCAGTATTACCTTTTGAATCGTGGTAAATCTCCATTCAAAAGTGGTCTCTTTATTTCAAGAGTAAGTACCCTAATTTACGACGTAGAGACTTGATTTTTTTTTAATTGAAGTTGAAGAACGGCCCGAGGGCAAATAGTTTTCTTTTTTCGATTTAATCAGTTTTTGAATTAGGTAAAAAAACCTGGGTAATCGTTAGATCTGGGGTTATTGAATATGTTTTTCGTTTTTCATGAGTACAAGCTATATTTTAGAAATAATATTCATGAAAATTTTTGTAGTTTATAGAAGATTAAATTGCCCAGGGCAAATAGTTGCGATTTTTTGCAAAAACTGATGAATAACCGTCGAAAAAAAAATCATTGAGTGTGGTTTCCAAAACGCTGAAGTTCAACCTGTTTTTTTTAATTGAAAAACTAATTGAATCAAAAAAATCGCAACTGTTTGCCCTCGGCAATTTAATCTTGTATAAACAATAAAAATTTTCATGATTATTATTTCAAAAATATAGCTTGTTCTCATGAAAAACGAAAAACATATTCAATAAACTCAGATCTAACGATTACCCTGGTTTTTTTAATTGAAAAACTCATTAAATCGAAAAAAAGAAAACTATTTGCCCTCGGGACGTTCTTCAACTTCAATTTAAAAAAAAATCAAGTCTCTACGTCGTAAATTAGGTTACTTACTCGTGAAATAAAGAGACTTTTGAATGGAGATTTACCACGATTCAAAAGGTGATACTGCCCCTTAATGAGAACAGGATAATTATTTGCATTCTCGTTATTATCACGCGAATAGTCAACAATTTCTGATAAATTCATGTCACCCTTGCGAAACTAGGCAAGTAAGTTGGTATGTACTGAAATCGACGGAAAACTGATTTTTCGCCTACTCTAACTAACGCCTCCTCTAACTAACGCCTCCTCTAACTAACGCTCTGTTCTCGAGTAAGTTAATTGATTTCTTTATGTTTTTTCGTCTTCCTCACGAATCCCAATTATCAATAATATTTTCATTCAGCAACTGGTGAACGAAATATCGCCAAAAATTTGAATAATATTTTTCGACTGATTGAGAAAATGTTCTCCACTTCGCGATGTGTTGCAAGCAATCAATTAGTGTCTTGTTGGTAAGTAAATACACAGAATATCCCAGAATGAATGGAAAATTACAGACTGTATTTTATTGAGATGAATCTCCGTTGAAATTACTTTCGAAGTTCTACTTCAGAATTTTATACCCTTTAGCTGAAAAGTGTGAGTGGACACACTCTTGACGACTTAAGAAAATTAAATCTCACCAAAAATAGATGGAAATGAAAAATTATTATTATTTCTGAGGGTGTGGTGTAATGAATATGATAATAGGGTAACTGCGGGTAGAAGACTTTATGTCGGTTCAGAAAAAAATGTTTTATAATAATAATAATAATAATAATACATTTATTGGTCCATTCTGACATGAAGATGTATAGGACAAGTCAAATAATCTACAACCTAGGTAATTAAACTATCTCCTAAATATTCACTTACACTATAGAAACATTTTCTTAACAATAACTTACGGATAGATTTCCTGAAATTAACCTTATTCATTAATTTTATACAGTTAGGTAGATGGTTGAACAATTTCATACCCCTGTAAGTAGGAGAATTTTCGAACTTACTGGTTCGGTGTCTTGGCAAGGACAGAGTGTTAGTATTTCTAGTATCATATTTATGATAACTAGATAGAGTTGCCAAGTTATCTTGTTTATTCTTTATAAACAGAAGGCATTTATAAATATATATGCATGGTGCAGTTAAAATATCATTATTAATAAACAGAGGTTTGCAGGATGATCGTGGATCACAATTAAATATCAATCTAAGGATTCTTTTCTGTGCTATAAGTACTCTACCTGCATCGGGGGAAGACCCCCAGAGTAAAATATTATAGGCTATATGACTATAAGCCAGGCTATAGTAGATGTTTAAGAGCGATTTGATAGGAAAAGAATCCTTAACACGATTAATTGCATAATATGCACTATTAAGTTTTTTACATAGTGTGTCAACATGATGGCACCAATTTATACACTTATCAATATATACACCTAAAAATTTTATGCAGTCTTGTGATTTGATTACTGCTCGCGGACAACTGATTATAAGTTGCTCTCTAATAATATTGGTGGTTCCGAAGTAGATGCAATTAGTTTTTTTGAGGTTGACAATGAGAGAATTACGCTGGCACCAGTCAGAAAACTCCTGGACAAGATTGCTGCAGGAGGATGTAAGCTCATCAAAACATTCTGCTGACACGGCAACAGAAGTATCATCCGCAAATAATATTAGCTTACTACCGTTAATGTGACTGGATAAGTCAGTTATAAATAGAATGAACAAAAGCGGTCCCAATACTGAACCTTGAGGCACTCCTGAAGTGATATTATATTCACAGGACCAAGCATCCTGAACACGAACCTTCATCGTTCTACCCGAAATGAAACTATGAAGCCAGTCTAAAAAGACGCCACGAAAGCCAAGATTATAGTACTTAAATATCATAAACTTGAAAGAAAGTACGTCAAAAGCATTGGACAGGTCAAAAAACAATCCTGCCACCATCAAACCCTTGTCCAAGCACTCATATATGAATTCCACAAACGATAATGCAGCTGTCTCAGTAGAGCGACCGGATCTAAATCCGTGCTGGCAGTCAGGTATTATATTGAATTTATTAGCGAAGTTAACAATACGCGTGAAGACAATTCTCTCTATTACTTTTGACAAAACACTAAGTATCGATATAGGTCGATAGTTTGCAATATCGTTAACGTCATTCTTCTTGAACACTGGAATGACAATGGATGTCTTAAGAATTGATGGAAATATTCCAGATGATACCGATAGGTTTATGAGATCCGCGATGTGCTCAGCAATATATTCAGCTGAGACCTTCAGAATTTTGGAAGAGATGTAATCAGTTCCTACGCTTTTCTTATTCTTTAAGTTTCTGATGTTATCAATGACTTCATTCACAAGAACTGGGTGGAAATAAAAAGTATGGTTCAGCATTGGGGCCGCTGTACATAACTGCGATATAACACTGCCATAACAGCCTTGCAAACCAAGTGCTGCAGTTGTGGAAAAATGTTCAGCGAAGGCTGTAGCAACTATAATTGATTCAGAACAAAGAGTTCCCCCTATATTCACAGTTATATTTTCATTTTTAGTATATTTACCGGTTTCTTTTCTGACAATGTTCCATACAGTTTTATTTTTATTTTGTGACGTCTCCAAAAGACTCTCATGATATAAAAGCTTCGTTTTTTTCAATAAAATATTATAATCTTTTTTGGCCTTTTTATACAAATCCAGAGTTTGCTGAGATTTTAAGCTAGCATGGAGCCAGTATATATTTTTCAAATTGGAGCTAGCTACTCTTACTTCTCTAGTAATCCATGCAGCAGAATCGTCAGTAACGTTAACCTTTTTCAAGGGAAAGCTCTGATCTATCAAAAACCTCAAAACATTCACAAAACCTTGAAAGGCCGTATCAATGTCCGAATCCTCGCATATGACACCAAAGCGTGTGTTAGAAAGTGCTAAAACGAATCTATTCAAGGTATTTGTAGAAATTATTCTAACATACTTTATCTCAGACCCATGACAAACAGTATCTTTTCTTGAATTTTCGAAAAAATACTCTAAAACGAGCGTTCTGTGGTCGCTAAGAGTAGTTTCTGCCACATAAGATTTACAAGAGCTCAATTCTATATCAGTTACTATGTTATCAACTAACGAGCTGGATGTATGACCACAAATATTGGTAAATACTCTGGTTGGTTCCTGATAGGTAACCCTGAGTCCGAAGCAATCAAAAAGATCTAAGAGCAATTTTCTATTCGAGCAGTCAGTTTTCAGAAGATTGATATTAAAATCGCCGCATAAAATAAGTCGATCAACAATTTTTGAAGAATATTGCAATATGAAAGCTAACTTATCTAAAAAGTATACAATATCACCTGACGGTGGTCTATAGACACTGATGACACCCACTCTGAGTCCATGAACCAATAGTTTAATTCCGCAAACCTCACACTGCATTTCTTCTGAGAATGCGGAAATGTCCAAATTTTTAATTTGGAGGTCAGTCTTGACGAAAATCATGGTACCACCATGTTTTCTAGTGGGCCGACAGAAAGAAGCGGGCTGTATATAACCAGGAATGGACATCATCCCGATATTTCCGATGTTACACCAATGTTCAGCGATGCTAACGATGTCTGGGTTTTCTTCAACCATGAAAACATTTAAATTATTTATTTTGTTTGTAATGCATTGGATGTTTAGTTGCACTATTTTGATGTTGCATTCTGTAATCGCAGGATCACGGGATGCATTTAACTCGACACTTTGTGATTTGACGCTTGTGGTTTGGTCAGGTCCATTTCCTTCCTTTCCCTGATTTTCGACAGATGATATAAAAAATTACCCACACAAGCACCCTCAGGCCATAGTTCAGGTTGTTTCACCTCATCGAGTTTGGTCTCAGGAACGGTTATAACATATGACTTGTAAAGTTCAGGGTATTTTGAATTACCTAATTTGACATCAAAATTCAGGAAACCATTTTCTTTTAAGTGTTCACTTACACTGTCAACTGTGCTTGCAGCATCTATCCTACTCAAATATATAGATGCCATTTTGGCAACCCCCTTGAGATTTGAACTAGTATTCTTTCCCTGAATTTTCGGTCTACTTCGCCTTTTGCGAGTTACAGTCCTGAATTCATCATTCGGTAGTTTGTTCATTGAAGAATTATTTACATCAGAATCAACAGGAGTTGCTATGATAGATTTTGGCTTAGAGAATTTAGGAGCCATTTCCTTTCCGTTGCCTGGAGGTAGTGGTGACACTGGAGTTCGAAGATCACCAGTTACGGCTGCCGCATATGACGAAGATTGCATTTTCGCGACTCCACTTGACGCATCGCTATCATTTGGCGTTTGTTTATATTGTGAATTTATGTTTGTATCTTTTTTTGGTTGATCTGAAGTGGAACTGTTGGATCTTTCACTTTTCAGTTTAACAATTTCATTTTTCAGAATTATTATTTCGTTCTTCAGATCGATTATTTCTTTAGTAGCGTTTTCTAGCTTGTGAGAGACTTCAGTCTTAATTAAATGTTCGATGTTGTCCCCAACAATTCGTGAAAAGAAACTATGAAATTCACTGTTGTTCAGAACATCAATTAATAATGATTTCATTTCCGAAGCACTTCGGGTTTTACTAGTCATGTCGCCAAATTTTATTAAAATTTGCCGGATTAATCACACTATTATACACAGAAATATCGCACAATCGAGACACGTCTGTACCGTACTACGGTACACACAATGGTGACATGTTCAGTATAAGTCCCTCGGGTTTCGAGGAATTCAAAATTTTCGAAAACTCGGAAAAATTACATCCTCTGCCACTCTTTTTAGTGGCTCCAGATTTTTTTCAATCTATTTTTTTGGTTGATGTGCTGTTGAATGTGAACTATGATTTTTGGGGCTCATTCATAGGTTTTTTTTTTCATGTATTGCATCTTTTTGACAAAGTTTAACCTAATATTTCGTCGAAAAAACAAGCCTGCTTCATTTAGATTTCGAAATGGTATAACTCACTGTATTTCCAGCATTTAATGCAAAATAAATTTCTATAACAATGAATCAAGTCGTAGTTTAATGTCAACCTTCTTCTCAAAATTTTCAGCAACTATTTCCTTCATGGCCCATAGAATGAAGCGAGTGTAGAGCGAGCAAGAAATTTAATCGGATAAATTTTGTTTCTGTATATTTAAATATGAAATTGTTAGTTTCTCTCGTTGTTTTTCATTATTCATTTCAATTAGAAAATGAATATTTTTAATGTAATTCCGAGTAACGAATCGAATTTCAGCACCTTTGTTATAAAGAAAAAAGGTCTTGACCGATTGTTATAGGAATTTATTTTGTATTAAATGCTTCAGATACAGAGATTTGTAGCACTTTGGGATCTCAATTCGTAATTTTGCACTCAGGACACTATATTTTTCTGAAACCTTTTCAAACCACGATAGGTTGAACACTACTTGACATTAATTGAGATATATTAATTTATAACTGTGGGATTTAATAATGAAAGAAAACAAGTGAAAATAACAATTTCAAATTCAAATTCTACATTCAAAATAGGAACGAATTATTTCATTATATGTATTTGGGGTTGAAGATGTGAACAAAAAAACACTTGCACATTTTTCTCACTTTATCACAAAAATATCGAAAACAAATAGTCGAATATAAAAATAGTAGTGAGTCTTCTTATAAAAGTCATAAAAAATTTCAAAACAGAATAAAATACAACACATCACAAAATAAGTCGTTTGGTAAAATTCAGTTAAGTAGACTGATTACAATTTCAAGGTCGTAAAATATTTTCGTACCAGCGTATTTTTTCATTTTGTCCTTGGATATTTCCACCCTCCTTGAACTCTTTCCCACGGCATGCTTACTCCTGTAGAATTCTATGGAACGGTTCTTGACTACACCAGGAACGGTGTACGCAAATTTTGGGTATCCACAGCATTTTTTCGGGTAGTTGTAGACGACGTATATTTCGAAGTAAACGTTCTTCTGATATGAATCTTCGATGTGGCCCACGAAAAACACGTCATTTTGACTCTGGTAAATTATGAACATGTCTCTCGTAATATGCTTCAGTCTGTAGTACAATGGAACGTCCAAGCCAACCCTGATGAAGTAGTGATCGTTAAAGAAGTGTTTGAAGATGTCGTCGCATTTGAGTTCACATCTTCCGAAAGGACAGGGTAGGGAAATGCCTCTCCTCAAGCATTCCTCCCCATGTGTAGGGATGACTTTTGTAGGATTTTCGTAAAATTTCACCACAAGTTTTTTTGGTGTGGGGACTTTGGGGGAATGGGAGTCGACATTATGAACGCATGCTAACACATGTTTTCCTCTGATGACCACTTTTTCGCCTTTGTTTTTGCAGGGTGAAACAGGGCAGCAATCTTTACCGCAAGGCTCTTGGGGGCTGTGCAGGTAAAATCCACTCTGTAAAAAAATCACAATTCCAGATCAACTGATACTTTTTGGGCGTTTGAAAAATTCTCATAACTAAAAAGTATAACTGCAAAAGACGCGATTTTTTTAGTTTGCATGCTTATTTTTATTTGAGAATTTTGATTTGTGTGGAATATTTCAGCTTCTTCTTAGTATATCATCGATTTCTCCACCTTGTAATTAGATTCGCATTTGTCAGTTCGGAAAACTGATCTTTGAATAATAATAGTCTTAAAAAATCTCTGACAGTTGTCAGTAAAAATTGACAGCAGCTGTCAAGGAAAGCGCCAACCGAATCTACAATTCGGTAGCATTTTTTAGGGCTCTGATTACGTCATCTGGATCTCGTAGTAGCTTAAGAACAATATTTTCCACCTTACTGCAAAATTTCATCTTTATAGAATCCGTAGTTTCAATATTACTAGGAAACCAAAATATTAAACTGCAATATTTGCAGTTCGCGATCCGAATCTAACCTTAAAATTTCGAGTTTGAATACAGTTACAGGCAACCAACTGAATATTGCCTTGTTTCTGAGGATGATTTTGTCTTCGCTGGGTTTTTCTTAACAACTTTTTTTATTATAGGTATGGAATGTAATTATTGATCTTATTATTCAATTAAAATTTTTCCTTTTTTCAATTTATAATAAAAGGGATTATCGGGATCTGAGTTCAAGAAATATCGATAAAAAACTTAACTTTTTTCAAATGTTGATTTCGAGGTGTTATCGAAAAATGCCTTTCTCGTAGAGTAATAAATGATTATGATGGGAAATAATAATCACCATAAATGTAGACATAATTGAATACAACTGGTTGGCAACATATGGGATTTGTTATTTTCTAATCAGATTTCAAAAAACGTTAGACCACTGAAAATGTGATCGTTATCACAATACATTAAAAAGTGTCAACTCGAATTCATTGTGTTTGAAAATTCCATCCATATAATAAAAAAAAGCGTGAAAAATAAACCTCATCGATGACCAAATCATCATCATAAACGAAAAAGTTAGGGTTTCTATTTGAAAAAACTTAACTACCCCTTCGTTCATAATACATGAAAAACTGTCTAATTCAAAATGGAAATTGACCTATTTTTCTACAAAAAAGGAAATACCGAAGATATGAATTTTGTGCATTACTTTTTACTCAAGCTGTATGGAATACCAAACATAGAATGAACGTCAATTCAAAGTGAAAATTTGTACCACACGACAACAGTGGGTCTATCAAAATTCACTGATACTCTTCGAAAATATCTACTCAATTTTGAAATCATCGATAACAGCAGGGCAATTTTTTTGGATTAGAATTTGTTTCAAGTCGTCGTTAGAAAATAAATCTTTACCTCATCGAGATATACAAAACGTGGTCTTATCGTATCTACCGGGCATAATTTTTTTTTAATTCCGGAATCTGAAGCACGAAATTTGTATGGATTTCCATACTTTTTTGTCGAAAATGTTTGTTGAAATACATCGATTCAGAAATTATTATCGAAAAATTTTCCGTTATCCTCGACCTAAAGGAGAAATATTTTTTTGTTCACGAAATTATTGGTGTTGATCAAAACTATTTTCAATAAGTGAAGAATGACCTTTGAATATGTGATATATAATGTATAATTCCAAAAATCTTACCATTTTGTTATAAATACAGCAACTGGACCTGAGTGAACGACTATACTGAATGAAATCTGGCTGGACCTAGCTAGCCGCATTTCATTGTTTTTCATCAGGAAAATATATGTCTTCATACGCAGATTGGAAATATTTTTATTTAATTTTTTTCGAATATTATAGGTAGGAATCGCACTGAATATTCATTCAGATGAATTATAAATTTGAAACTACGTTCGTTGTTTTTCATATTAATATATTCTAATGTCTTCTGTAAGAAAATAAGCCAAGTGTCCCTTTTCAAAATCAAATATTCCAATGTTTCAAAATCCACATATTCAATAGATTCCAAATTTTGCATAAAGCTATAAAATAACGTAATTTCATTGTAAAGAGAATTTCATTGAGTGTGTTTGTCTTATTGAAAATATGAAAAAATATTATTGAGAAAAAATAGATAACTTCGAAACTAATCACTCAACTCGGCTGAATTTTTTCATGTATATCAAAAATATCGTGTTGAGTGGAATATCTCAAGATTAATAATTTATTGTCAAAAACAAAGATTTTAGTACTTCCTTCAAGGACGATAACCATGAAATTCAGTTCGGGTTTGTGTCGAGTTGACAATAATTTCAGGAAAGCCTT
The DNA here is from genome assembly GCA_951802165.1 of Adalia decempunctata. Classification (NCBI taxonomy): domain Eukaryota; kingdom Metazoa; phylum Arthropoda; class Insecta; order Coleoptera; family Coccinellidae; genus Adalia; species Adalia decempunctata. The sequence goes on along the minus strand of OX637704.1, from coordinate 14,795,754 downwards.
ATGACCTTTTCATCCAATTCAAAGTCGACTCAATATTTTTTTAAACGATTTTATATCTAAATATTAAACCATATTACACGAAGAGAATATCGTACTAAGACCATCATAATAACTGCTAGTCCAATTTCTTCGTTATTAAATCATATTATTTGAAGCGCTCTATTGATGATAGTTGAAAATATTAAAAAAATTTCGAAAAACTAGACAAATTCGAAACTAATCATCGCTCAACTCGACTGAAATTCTGGAGGTACCTACATCAAAAAAATAGTGTTAAGTGGAATATCTTGAGAATAATAATTTATTGTCAAAAACAAAGACCACTTTAGTACTTCCTACAAGAACAATAACCATGGAACCATGAAATTCATTTCGGGTATGTGTCGAGTTGAAAATAATTTCAGGAGAAATTTTCTATCATTTTCGATGTCGACTCAATACGACTCCATATATTAATATTAAATCATATTAATTGAAGCACTCTACTGGTGACAGTTGGGAGTTAGTTTAACTACTCGCAAGACGATGATTGAAAATCTAATAAAAACCGTTCTGAAGAGTTTCCTCAACCTTTTTCCATTCCACAAGATCGCCAACAATCGGAATTTCTAGGGAATGAATCATTTGTCGTTAATAATCTGACTGTTTCTTTGCCTTATCAGATTAGAAGTAGTGCCCATTGTAAAAATACGAACAAAGGTGATCTATGGAGTCCATAGCATAGAAAACCTGCCTAGGGCAAACTAGTTGAAGCATATTTCGACATACATGAAGGATCAAAAAGCCACTATTCCTGTTCTATAAATTACTCCAAGTACCTACCTTATTTACCATTGAATTATTTCTAATTATGATTTAGCTCGCCCTTCATGGATATGTTTCCTAACAGAATATATTGATGTTGTATTGTGACCAGTAAACAATACGTAATGCTTGAGCGATCAAGCTCAATGCGAACTCTTTAATTCGACTGTTCTATTTCGATATTAGGGTAAGGAATTATTCTCAGAGGGAATGGTGATTGAAATGGTTTGATAACAAGAAACAACCAGTAGCAAAATGATAATCAGCAGTCTCATGATGACGGTTTATTATTACTCGGTCGACTCGTACATTTTTTCAACTGTATAGATTCTCGAGTTTGAAAGAAACCTTTTCTTCGTTTTGTATTTTTCCAAATTCAGATATTTAAAAAAATGTAGTCATTAAAAAAAACTAGACGAATACGTGCCTGAAATAGTATTCTGGTATGGCTACTAACCTTATCGGAATCACAATTTTTATAAAACTTTATTTTTAAAGAGTAACACTAAGTTTTGTTCGAATATAGCATCACTTCGAAAGTAATATTTCTTCCGCCTGAATGCATCATTTCATCAATATTGATGAAATTTTCAGTGTAGAACAATATGATTGTCTGCTTTCAATAATTTCAAAACTTCTTCAAAAATATTGGTGGGAATTATGATAGGTTCAGATTAAATTTGCAGGTTGAAAAATTCGCTACCTGATTTCACCATGAGTTTACATAACTGAGGCGTTTTTTTTTGGCACAAGTCCAGTTTTCCTATAGAAAATTTTCAAAGATGAACAATATCGTTATTACGCTCCAAGGCAGTGAGAGTATTCGGAAATAGATGAAGCTGTATCGTCCAATGATACAAAGCTCTTCCTGAGCCCTAAAGTAGTTTTTCCAAATTAGAAATTCATTTTTAATCACTCATATCCTGATGTATGAAATCATTTGATCCAGAAAATATCTTTGTACGTACCTACGAAAACAAGAAAATCTACAACAACATGGACTTAACATTCGAAACATATTATGAAAAGCCAGAAAACCAGAACTAAGGATTAACACAAAACTATAACATCGGATGTTCGAAATTATTTCCTCTTTTTTGAATACATATTCGCGACCTTTTTATTAAATTTCCAATTGAACTTCTAATGAGGGATTGATTCTGCTTCAAGATATTACATTCCTCGAAAATTCTTTCAATAAATTTCTAAACTTCTCCTAAAATCTGACGGTCTCCTCCGGAATCACCCTGTATATATTCATCAATATAGCACTTGGTTGTACGGTATTTATTCTCAGTTATTACAGTAAATTCATATTCCATAAATCATGCCTTCGTAAATATTCATTCACAAAAAATAAAATATTTATTCTCATTGTATTTATTAACATTTATTATATTTTGATGTAATGTATTTTGTAACGATATATTCAAATATCGGATATATTTATTGAAACGTGATTTTGAATTGGCGATTAACCAGCATATGCTTTTTATTGAAACACTATTATTGAATTTTCATGCAATCGAAAGAAACCCTTTTTTTATCAACGAACTGCATTTGATGTATTCAGTTATTCATAAGTTTTGAATTATATTTAATTTTATAAATAAATCAAGCTCTGTTGTACCTGCGTTTCAATAGACATATTTTATTATGTTATAAACGTTTTCATAAACTTCTTTAATAAATTTTCTCACTCAAGCCTTATATTCAATGTTTAAAAGTATTATGACTTTATGTATTCATAAAATGATTTGTTATTATTTATTATTGAATTCGAGTATTTTAAGTTTTTATATTTATTTCAATTTACACATAAAAACTGAATATTTTTAACTGAACACTTAATACTAACAAGGTTTATTGATATTTATTGATATTCAATAAGATGATATTTATTGATATTCAATAAGAGCATTTCAGAAGTAACCAAATATTTATTTCAATTTAATTCACATTCCCTTAGCGTTGTCAACGTAATTATTCTTGAACAATTGTTATATCTCTTTAAGTGATCATTAGTAAGAAATAATATAAATTCTTCATTTCACTGAAAGAAATATTTATTTCTCCATATGACCAATGTATTATTTATTAATTATGATTGATGTACAATTTTATTAAGTGGATTTTCCTCTGTGTGCCAAAAATCTTCAATTCAACTGTGTCTTGATTCAGCCCTTTTCAATATTTCTGAGAATCTCAAAACGGATTTCGGAAAAGCAGACGCTCATGATTGAACGTGCGTATTAATCGTGTCTCCAAAAGATACGCAGGAAAAGCCAACTTCGAGCCGCCTTAAACGGCTTCATTTCATTTCTCTAATAACAGAGAAGATTGATTGCTAACAGATAAATTCGGGACCGATTCATCAACGCCATATCATCCTCGACCGGAGAGATAGGATGAAAAGTCCGATCAATCAAGTCGAACTTCCAGAGAGCAAAAGTTGGAAAAAATAGAATCAATTAATACGCTGTATAAGCTAGTTACTCTGTCGTCTCAGTTATAAATTATTTCTACGATTGGGATGGATACTCTTGAATTCTGCTGCCCCAGAAAATTAGGGAATGGTGCTAGCGACAATCTGTAATTCCTGACATCTACATAATTAGTGGGATCTTGGTGTAAATGGTCTCGACATATTATTACGGAGGAGAGAGGGATAAATCGGTCCTCCTCCCGGGAGAAATCTCTGGATATTGTCCCGTATTTTTCGGGAATCCATCCATTATCATGTCACTTGGAAAGGACTGCTTAGAATCAAATTCTACGAGGAAACCCACGTTCCAGGAAAATGATATTGAAGTTTGAATATTTCAGGAAAAGAATGTACAATGTAATATGAAAAAAAACTATATCAATAAAAATAATGGAATTCCTTCAATTCATACCATTTACCTCACAAGATCAATTAATCTGCTGCAGAAACCGGGTATCCCTCAAGATATTTTTTTGTTTTAAAATACACTGCGCAAAAAAAATAACGCACATTATGGAAATCTCAAATTTATTCTACAACTGAAGGTGTTCTCAATGATAATTAATTTATCAGAATTATGCATGCATATGTTATCCACTTTCAACGTTTTTCTTCAATACAGATGTTTTCTCCCAGCAGGAATAAAAAAAATGATATTATCATATTTTGAATGTATTGGCTCCATTCTAAAATCAGTTGTTCTCGATCAATTCTAGTGATCAATAGTTTTTCTTTCGTTTGATTTTTTACACTCGATCGCAATGCAACGCGAAACACGCAATTTGACCCAAGAGGAATGTGCCCAAGCGGTAGTTTTGCGAGAAGAAGGGTGGGCATACACAAGAATTGCAGAAAGGTTTGGAGTTTCCCATACAAGTGTGTCCAGAATGTTGCAGCGATTCAGGGAGACAGGTATGAATGTCCGAAGACCAGGACAGGGTAGACCACGGGTAACAACTGCCATTCAAGAACGTTACTTGAGAGTTTCTTCTTTGAGACAACGGTTTGCAACCGCTCGCCTCCTTCGAAATCAGCCTGAGCAAACTCATGAGGTGCAAATTAGCACTCAGACAATAAGAAATCGCCTCAGAGAATATGATTTAAGGCCTCGTGTCGCGGCAAGAGGCCCAGCTCTTATCCCAGCCCATCGAAGGGCGCGTTTGGATTTTGCGAGAGAGCATATCCATTGGGAAGAGGCCGATTGGGAAAGAGTTCTCTTCACAGATGATTCTAGATTCTGCCTCTACCATTGTGATCGACGTTCCCTTGTATACAGTTGTCCACATGAAAGATATGCTCAGTGCAATTTCCTGAATACTACTGGTTTCGGGGGAAGATCGATTATAGTATGGGGTGGAATATCTTTGACTGCTCGCACAGACCTAGTGGTCGTTGATAATGGAGCTATGAATGCTGATAAGTATATAAGGAACATTCTTGAAGAGCATGTAGTGCCATTTGCCCCATACATTGGTGAAAATTTCATTTTTATGGACGATAATGCCAGACCCCATCGTGCGCGCATCGTTCAGGAGTACCTTGAAGAGGTTGAAGTCTCTCGAATGGAATGGCCAGCAAGAAGTCCACATCTCAATCCGATTGAGCAGGTTTGGGACAACCTCAATAGAAGGCTGAGAAGTTCAGAAAATCATCCAGCTACTCTTAATGACTTAGGAATCCAACTCGGAGAAATCTGGGAAGGATTAGATCAGAACATTTTAAGATCACTCATTTTGAGTATGAACCGTCGTTTCCGAGCTGTAATTAACGCAAGGGGTGGAAATACCAAGTATTAAATCACTTATCAGCCTTTCAGTCTTTTGAAAATAGTTCATTTCTCTTCTTTCACATAAGATTCGGTGAAATCCTGAATTTTTCTTCCATTTAATGTGTCTTGTTTCGTTCAAAACCTTCCCGAGAGAACATAAAAAATAAGTTATAAAGTCAATGTAGAGTTAGCTTTCATTAAAATTGAGATTTTCAGAATGTGCGTTAATTTTTTTTGCGCTTTATAGTAGTGTTAAATTTCGGCTTCAAAAATAACATCACAAAATTCAACGAGTGACGTCTAATCTTCGTAGCAACGATCTATTCTGTTTAGAGGACATTCATCAACTGGACCAAACTTGTTAAATAGTCTTCTGTGATAAGCTTTGTTGAGGTTTATTCATATGCAACTCATCGGTCTGAGAGTTATATTCGAAATCGTGGAATAAAGGTCTTTGGTGGCAGGAATAGGTACTTTTCAGGAGCTTTGCTGCAGAAACTCGAGAAATGGAGTAGCTATCCAAACCCAAAATACTCCAGTGTGACAGGAGATTATAAACCCGAATCCATCAGATTAAGGCCGAATTTAGCTCGAATTGAAATCCGACTGAATTACATAAGGTCGAAATAGACCACTGTGGGTATAATTCACCTACTGCTATGATTGCACATAGATTAGTAGCGGGTCAGCGACCTTCCTAATCATCCACTTCAGTTTATGCACGTCCTCTTTGATGTTAATCTTCATTAAACGTTGGATTGGTCTTCCGACGTAGAAAATGGTAAATTCTGCTGATAATATCAACGCAATCCTGAATCACAAGTGTTATATCTGTGATGAGGGTTTTCGGTTATAGGATTAAATTCAAGGGCGTCAATGTTATGAACACTCATACCATAATACCCTGGTCAATACTGGGATGATTGAAAATATTTTTTGAAATTCCGGAAAAAGGTACACACCAAGCAGAAAAAAAGGCAGACGCAGGTTCGATTCCTGCTCGGTGTGTACCTTTTTCCGGAATTTCAAAACATTGTCTCACATACTCAATTCACTTTTCTGAAGTTTCCCGTTTGGCAAAGATTCAAGTTTATCAGGGTTTTTACTTAAAACTGACGCAGGTTGGCACTCGTGAAATGTCAAATAATTTTCAGAGACGTTGACAATGCTAATTTCTATTCTCAATAGAACCATCATACTTGGAAACTAAAAATGCCGAAAATAGTTTTGAAGAGGCAGGAGAGCAAAGTGCTATGTAAAATTGAAATCTGCTCATTATTTTCTAAAAGTAACCTTGATAATTTCAAATCAAGAATTTATCACCAGCTATCCAACATTTTCGACGTATGTGAGTGAAAACCAAGGTATTATATTTTATACTCCCAAGAACTTTGTGAATGGAGTAAGTTTTTTTAAGGTTTAACTCAGACAGGTTTCCTAGTACTAAGACGTTTTCATACTGGAGTATTTCAAGTTTTGCAAGAAGGTATTTAAATATCTTTGTATTTCTTGAGAATTTTGATTTCGAATGAACTATCATAAAGTAACGCACTATTCTGTCCATTATTTTTCAGTAAAATTTCAACACTCGACTCGATTTCCGTACAAGAAAATTGCATAACTGAATCTTTCAACCATGTTCATATACGTGAAATATTTCCAGTTTTGCCAGAGAAAAAAGTTTCTTCAACATTTGCCAGGTCTTTGGAATTATTGAATTCACATAATATTTTCTCAAATTCATTATTTTCCCGATAAACATTTTGGTGAATACGTAATTACTACGACCTCTATTTAGACAGGACAACGTTGCACCGTTATCTGACAGTAAAATGATTATAACCTAACAGTTAAAATGTACACGGTGAAATGTGTCAGGATGTCATGACCAACCAGGATAATTCATAAGAGTGAATGGAGTATATACAGAGTGTAACAGCCAAATGGAATAAATTCGATAACGAATAAATGAGGGGGTGTTAGGAAAAACGCTCGGACACGTCGATTTGTAATTTTGAATGCGCATATTTTCCAAGAAAACAAAATTATATAGGCTGTTCCATGCGACCGTGGCCAATATCAACTTTCTTATTTCAAATGCAACCCCCTGTATATTATTTATTTTTTGAGTTTTTCAGAAAATTCTAGACATAATTCATGTACAATGTCCTATACCTATCTTCAACTTTTTCGGAAATATTAAGTGTTTTCAGATTTTTTACAAAAATTAACATTTCAAATGAAAATTATTTTATTTCACAAATTCGATACATTACACTCAATACTTATTTTCCATTTACCTCTTTATATGAAGAAAGTAAGCAAAAACCATTACTGAGAAAAAATTAAAAAAAACAACAACAGATTTGTTTATTCTCATAGCCTTAGTAACACGTTGTCTGTTTGCATGACAATAGGTGATCAGTGTAAGTGCTATTGTCTTTTAAATTTCGATAACTGCACGTAATAATATTAGAAAAATGGTTCATTTAACAGAAATGCACAAAATAGCCATTCTTCAAATGAGTGGTTATGGAGATTACACACGGACACAAATGGAAGTTTCTCGCTTATTTCACGAAAAATTTCCAAATTTGCCGCCTTTATCCCAAGGAACAATTAGCAAAAAAGAAAAGCAGTTTCGAGAGCTTGGTCATGTAAGACAAATAAAAAAATTGCGGCCAATGCAGTAATTGATGATACGAAATTGGATATTAATTATGCTTGAGGTCCAAGAAAGCACACATGATTCTGTTCGAAAAGTAGCCCCGCTGTTCACCGTCAGCCACACGTCAATATTTCGAATATTAAAGGAAATTAAGATGCATCCCTATAGAATGATGGCAACTCAGGAGCTCATAGAAGACGATTTCGATAGGAGAACGCATTTTTGTGAGCAAATGATGGCAGTGTTAGATAACAATGTGATCCAATCAAAAAATGTTTTGTTTTCTGATGAGAGTACATTCACATTACACCAGTTATGTTAATCGTCAAAATTGCCGCTATTGGTCTGATGAGAATCCTCACTGGATGAGAGAAGAACATACGCAATATCCTGAAAATGTTAATGTTTGGGCAGGAATTGTTGGAAATCATATCGTAGGTCCCTTTTTCATTGACGGAAACTTGAATGGGGAAAAATATTTAGAACTACTCCAAAATAATGTCGTTCCAACTTTGATAAACTTATATCCTGATCCAGCAAATCCACAAATTACTGCCAATATAATATGGTTTCAGCAAAATGGAGCACCGCCCCATTACCAAATCAATAAGCGCGTTCGGCAATATCATCCGAGAGCGGACAGATTTTTTAGTCGCGTGATAACAGATTGTACAGATTTGTCAGATTTTTCTGTAATAAACGAACGCTACGGAGCATTTAGATCGAATTTTCTGTTTGACGTATGTAACGCCTTACCCGAGCCAGATATTAAATTAGAGATTAAAGGTCTATTCGTCCGTAGAGGTAGTCTGGTTACTATTTTAATTTTTTTTGTTATAGTTCTCAACATTTCTACCCCTTGGTTGAGATGATTCAATATTTTGAATCATTATTTTTTTATCAAACAACATTTTTTTATTTATTACTACACACAAATAACATAAGACACGAAAATTCAACAGACTGTTCAAGAATATTCGAAGCGGGATAAAAAATCCAGTCACAAAGGCCGAAAAGTAATTTCTGTTTCTGTTCTGTGGAAAAAAATCCGTTTCCTCCGTCGAAATACACCGAGCAAAAAGATCTACATCCGATTGATCAGATTTTCTTGCCAAACGGTCCAGATGTGTACTCCCCTCAATATGGATGTAATAAACGAACGGTTCAGATCAATCCGACCAGTCAGATGTCATTGCCGAACGCGCTTAATGTCCGGCAGTACTTGAACCAAATTTTTCCAAATCGGTGGATAGGGAGTCGCGGATCGATAGAATGGCCAGCACGATCTCCTGATCTGACACCATTAGACTTCTTTTTGTGTGGATATGTCAAAAGTATTGTATACGAAACGAAACCATTAAACTTAGACGACCTAAAAAACCGAATCACGCTCGCGATTATATCAGTCACGCCTGAAATGTTGAGTAACGTTAGAAGACAATTCTACACCAGATTAGCATGTTGCCAAGACGTTCGCGGCGAGCATTTCGAACATTTCCTACATTGACATTGATGTTTTTTTTTGTTTTTTTTTTGTTTTTTTTTTAATAATTAAGAAATAATCAGTATTACTCATTTGGTTTTGAGTGTAATGTACCGAATTTGTGAAATAAAATAATTTTTATTCAAAACGTTGATTTTTGCAATAAATCTGAAAACACTTAATACTTCCGAAATATTTAAAGATAGGTATAGGACATTGTGCATGAATTGTGTCTAAAATTCTCTGAAGAATCCAAAAAATAAATAATATACCGCATTTGAAATAAGAAAGTTCGTATTGGACACGGTCACATGGAACACCCTATATAATATTATTTTCTTGAAAAATATGCGCATTTAAAATTACAAATCGACGTGTCCGAGCGTTTTTCCCAACACGCCCTCGTTATCGAATTTATTCCATTTGGCTGTTACACTCTGTATTTATGTTCGCAACAAAATGCAAGAAACTGAGTGGAGTACTATTATTTTGAAACGATAATTCGTGAAAATAACACTTGTTTTGTTCGAGTTTGTTTACAATTGAAAAATCACATTTCTTCCTCCACGCAATGTTTCTGAACATCAATAATAATAATAAGCCGCCTTTCGAAAAATGTTATAGAAAAAAAGTATTTCATTTGATCAGAGAAATCTACAGATAATAAAATGTCAAAGACACGAATGTCATCCCAATTTTTTTTGCTCGCACTGTGGAGCATTGAAAAAACATATTAACTGTGTTATATTCATTATTCGCAAGCATACCAGAAACACTTTTAGTAAAAATCAGTTCGTGAAATCGAGGAAACGTTCATTCATATTAATCTCCTTCGCAATAAGCAATTTGTGGGCCCCCTTTTTCAATCGTTCCTCTGCAGAGGGTCCCTGTTGGCGTCAGTGCGCACGTGGTGGCCATCAGGGGGCCCGTGGAAGACGACGGTCGCAGCGTCTGACTTATGCTGGTCATCGTCATTGCCAATTATATTTAAATACGACCATGCGGGCATTGCTATATTGTTGAACGTATGCAAATTGTTCTTGTATCGGGGAACGGTAGCGGTCAGTGCGTGCTGGAGGAAATCGAGCACCTCCAGTTTTAATTTCATGAGAAGAGAACACGATGACCGTTTATTATTGTTCGGAGGTGGCCAGTATCTAATGACGGACGACCTGATCCAATTTTCCTTCATAACAGTATTTCTATCTCCCGTTTCTGTTCTGCCATTTCCGCTGTTGGTAGGATATACATGTTAGTGGAAAATCGCAGATTTTTTCTTTATTATTATTACTAAGGACAGTTGACGGTATATACCGATGAGACTGTCGTGTTATTTCGTACAGTTATCTCTATAGTAGATGATATCCCAAAGTATCACATTTCACAGTCTTATATCATATAAATCTATATCTTCTCCTTTTTTTCTCTTTTTCCTTCATCCTCCATCTATACACTGTAGTGCACAAAAAAGGATGATGTAAACCAAGTCCTCACTCCATGGTCAAGGCGATTTTTGGAGGTAGAATTCACAACATCACTCAGGTGGTTCCAATGGTATGCCCCCCTATTGACCAGAAAATTTCTCCGCAGGAGTTTATTGCATTTTTCCTTCGTGAGTTTTTGATTGTGACCTCTCGGATTTGTGTTCTGACTAAGATGGAAGATGTCTTTCAAATTGCAGTCATAATGGCCATTAAGTATTTTGTATGTTTCAATGAGATCACCCCTAGTTCTTCTGTCCCTCAAATTTGTCTGATTCAGTAGCGCAAGCCTCTCCTCATAGGGCAGATCTTTGAGGTCCTGAGGAATTTTAGTTATTCGTCTCTGCACTCTTTCTATCTGCTCTATGTCTTTGACATTGTATGGATTTCATATAGTTCGGCCGTATTCAAGCTTTGGCCTCACATATGATTTATGGAGATAACACTCTAAATTCTTGCGTTTCCTGGCCTATATCTAGATCCTCTTCAGGGTGTGTCAACTAAATCACTTCACTCGCTATAACTATAGTCACACAGTTGGTTTCGTCAAACCACTTCGTCAATTTTCTTTTGAAGCTGAACTATTGGTGCTGAGGAATTCACTTTCCCAAATTCATCCCCTTCATGTTTTTAGGTCCCTTCAATCTGAGTATACATGTGTATCTGAGTACTTCTCTTCGGTTAAGGGAGATGGCTACTAGTGGAAATATACATAAAATGGATCAGAATACTTTTGATTTTTTTTTAATAATCTGCATGTATCGGTGTTTTTTCAGAGTGATAGAATTTCAAATTGAAATAAAACACATTTAAATCAGGATTGAAGCCAAAATTTGAAAGATAATTCTATGACATTGATGGTTTGAAAATAATTTCCGGCGTATGTCCACCACAACTAGATCTGAGGAACTGCATTCGAACAGACCAATTATGGACAACTTTTTCTTGCAAATCTTCTTTCAGCAATAGTTATGTTGGCTTCCATAAGCGTCTTCTGTTTCTGATTCATCAGCATAAACCAATGACTTAACGTAACCTCAAAGAAAATAATTCAATGGAGTTATGTCGCATGATCTTGGAGACCAATCAATTGAACTATTTTTTGAAATTATGTTATCACCAAATTTTTCTTTTCAAATTTATTGTTACGGTAGCAGCATGAGATGTAGCACCATCTTGTTGAAACCAAAACACTTCTGGGTCGATACCATTCAAATTTTGAAACAAATAATCATTGAGCATAACGGTCACAATTCACTTCAACATTAGCTGCAGAACTAGTCGTGGTGGACATATGCCGGAAATTATTCTTGAAATATAAATTTCTTTGAATTATCCAAATAAAAACAAAATTTGGCTTCAGTCTTACTTTAAATGTGTTTTATTTCAATTTAAAATTCTATCACTCTAAGAAAAATACCCGATATGTGAATATCAATCCCAACAAAATAGGGTTGCTAGTCCAGTACAAAGATGAAAGAGGAAGGTGAAATATAATATAAGAACGCTTTTTAAACTGTAAGTGTCTGTCATCAACTAAATAAAACGTTTTTCTTGCAAAGGGCTCATCGGTATTGTCTAGTTTCTAATACAAAATTCATTTAATTCAGTCGATATTATGATATGAAAAGTTTCCAATGTGTCGTTAGATAAATGTGAGGGTTAAAACAAACTACTCTGTCTGATATCTTTGCCCAATAAACACATACGCATTTGCATATCGTAGCTAAGTCGTTAATGAAAGTTGTCCTTGTGTTTCTCCAATGTTTATTCAATATGAACTATGAAACGCTACATAAACATTTAATATGACAATTTTCAACCACTTTCAGTTTCTACTTTCTAGCAAACTGAGAAATCCGTATTTTATGGTTCAGTAATTATCATTTTTCGGTTTTTATTATCGTTGAGGATGCCACCATAAGGAAGCCTCACCTTACCTTACTTTATCTAACCTAACCTTACCTTACCTTGACTAATCAAATCTAATCTAACCTCACCTTACCCAACCTAAACTCACCTTACCTAATCTAACCTAAATTTTATATTGTGAACTGAACTGCTGAAATAACATAAGCTGGAAGAGAAACCAACTCCCAGGACTCATTCAACAAAAGTTGTTTTCGTTTTATATGACCACTCGATACCTTACATTACCTTACCTTACCTTACCTTACCTTACCTTACCTCACCTCACCTTACCTTACCTTACTTTACCTTACCTTTCCTTTCCTTTCCTTACCTCACCTTACCTTACCCTACCTTAATTTATCTTACCTAACCTTTACTAATCTAACCTAACCTTTCCCAACCTGAAGTCGCCTTACCTGACCTAACCTAAATTTTATATTGTGAACTTAACTGCTGAAATAACTTAAACTGGAAGAGAAACCAACTCACAGGACTCATTAAGCAAAAGTTGATTTCGTTTTATATGACAACTTGAAACGTGCTTCACAGGCAAGAAACTGAAACCAAATAGAATCTTCGAAATCGAAAGTTTCAAGAATGCAATACTAACAACCACTTAACCACTCCTCCGAGAAGTGATAAAATGCGTTTTTATCCCATCCTGCGCAATCGTTAAGCTCTTCTTGGAAAATGACGGTTTCGAAATGCAACTGAAAAAAGAAGAATGCTGATCGTCTCTCCACTTCTTCGCCGAAATCTAAATCAATAGTGCATTGTTTTATAACAGACAGATGTTGAGGTGACATAGAAGTCAGATGAGATCATCCTCATGAATCTCAACGATGTATATAATTTGATCTCTTGATACAATAACACTGACAGAAATCCATCAGGTACTAAGATCATGTATAATCCAGCAGGAATATAATCGATTTATCTGATAAGGCAAGAGCATGTAAATTAGCGATTCTGCGCATGCAGATTGATCTTAGAGTTGAGAACTTTTGTATTTTCGTCATAGTTTGGAGAAATACATATTTGTGAATATGACCAGAGTGACAAATATTACCAAGAAAGTAGGTTAGGTAGTAGAAGGGTTAGGAGTTGTTGCAGAAGGCAGAGAATGCAGTTAATTGGTAAGAATGGTATTTCAGTATGAATAAACACTGTTAAACATAGAATTGAGCATTCGCATTTCTCCAATTCTCAAAATATGTTAATAAACTCATATCTATCGAGGATCAAATGAGATGTTTTTTCACTAGTTCAAGAGGCAATACCAGCATAGGTAAAGATTGAGTTCATTTGGGTGTATAAACAAATTACAACACTGCGATGAAATAAGGTTTTATTGAGATATTATCGATTTGATAGAGCAGATAATATCATAGGTATTCAGAGTCGGCTCGGTGGACCATTGTTAGGATGAAATAAAATCCACTTCCGCATTTTCGAGGACGAATCGAGCAAAGTGCAATGTCAATATTCCGCCGACAGAACCGTTTTGGATATCGTTCCGTAAACGGAGATATGGATCAGTTTCAATTATGGTTTATTTCGGGCCAAATCCCTCGGGAAGACGTGGATTGTTGTGCAAACGAAGACCTGGAAGTTTCAATCAAACTCGGAAAACAAGGGATGGTTACATAACGTACATATTGTCCGCGGGATCCCCTATAAGCTTCGGGATACCTGACATCGGACCGGTTTCGCCAATCAAAAAGTAATGCGATCGGATAGAAAGCAATAGGCCACATCAAAAATAATGATGCTCTCTACGTACGGATTCCTCGATATCGTGGCAAACAAGTGGGGCATGAATCAGAAGTTCTGATAGTTGGAATGGGACGCTTTGTGCCGCTAATATCCGGCAAATTGACACAAATACGTGGTGGGCCGGCAGCGGTGAAGCCATGTGGTCAGCCGTGGGGTCGGTTAACCCGAAAAGGGGTGACCTGTGGCCAGGATGACCGTGACAAGCGCACTCTTGAGGGATGTCCTCTTCTCTACTCGTTCGTATATAATTGTTTGTTTTCTCACGCTTCGTCTCGTACTCTAATTGATGTGCTGTATTAAAGCGCACTCGTGTGCGTTTACTTTCCAGCCCTCAGTTCTTCATTAAGCCGAAAATTGGGGAACTGTCCGAAACGCCAATTCGCCCTGGACGATATGATTTTCGCTAATAAGCGCATAGTGCTCTCTCCTACCGCACACAGAATTCCTGAGTGACGTTTAATAGCTGATCGGTTCTATTGGGGATGCTGACCAATAGACCATGCATTCGCCAAGCTTTCGATGCATTTCTGTACGGATATGGTAATATTTTGTTATTCAGCAATTTGCTGGCTAGTCAGCCGAAAGGCAATGAAGGAAATGGACGACTAATTGAATTTACTCCGAAGCTTTTCGATCGGAAGAATCACTGCAGTTTCGTCGAACACAAATGCGGAAATCTAATAATTTTCGGCACTTATATTGGTTTTACTCTATTTGGTCAACGATTTTTGGAGGTAGGTTTCGATACATGTACCTACACAGGGTGAGTCTTCGACTTGTACATATATTTTATCTGTAGATTCTTGAGGCCGAAAGAAACCTTTTTTTCCTTTTCCATTTCTCTGAATTCTGCACTGTCAAAAAGATATAGCTATTTGAAAAAAAATTTGGCCAAATACGTGCCTGATACGATTCTCTGCAAACACTTCAAAGTTCATATTTTTCGATTGAAATTGGGTTGATACATTTAGGGAATACTCAAGTACTAACCTTATTCGAATAAAAATGTTACAAACAGTATATTTCCTAACAAAAACACTTGGTTTTTTCCGATTATATCTGCAACTGGAGAGACATATTCAGATTTTTCCCAATATTAGTTCGTAAACACTAATAACTTGGTCATATTTTCCTCGATTCCCAAAAATATCTCATGAAAAAAGGTTTTTAATTCGCTTTGTGATCGAACAAGCCGAAAGAAACCTTTTTTTATTTTCCCCTTTTTCGAATTCGGCTCTGTTGAAGAAATATAGCCATTTGAAAAACAATTAGGCCAAACACGTGCCTGATACGATTCAGAGAAATCATACAATTGGTGATTTGGCAAATTGATTTATTCATAAATTATTTAAATCGCGACAGTTTCGAGATTGGATTTATCTCTTCTTCAGGCTGAAAAAAGTAACAAGACATTGTAAAAAACAAATATGACAAACTACACACACAATAAAGCTTACCGAAATAAACACAGTTACAAAAATATGGACTATCAAAATGTTTCGACATCAACAGACATTGGAAAACAGATCAGACCTAAGATTGTCACCTAAATGGAACTTTCTAGAATAATTCATAAAATAAAAAGAAAAACAATTAACCATATTTACATCCCTCAACAATGAGGTCAGCTGTCATAATCCTATCTTCCGTGTTCGCATTACTTATACACCACATTGGCCTACTATAAACAACATACAAACCAGCAATTCAACTCGGAAAAACAAATCATTCAACACTTAGAAATCAAATTACAATAAATCTTACTCAAATCTTCCATGTCCGTCCTATAATTTACAGAATTATGCTTTTTAATATAAAACATCTCGGCAAAGAATCTTTTTTTGTAATTTTTCTCCCTGTGCAGAATTTCAACGTTGTCGAGATCAAAATCGAACATGTGTCCTGTACTAAGATGGTGATAGACTAGGGCCGTTTTGTTGTCGGAAGGATGCTTAACAGAGTATTTGTGATCGGATATTCTCTTACAGATATGCTGTCTAGTTGTTCCTATATAGCATTGTTGGCAATGTAGACAATTAATCTTGTATATTAGATACGATTCCCATTTCTTAGGAATTTTGTCCTTTAGTTTAGTAAAAACACTTTTGACAGATTGTTCTTCACTAAACTAAAGGACAAAATTCCTAAGAAATGGGAATCGTATCTAATATACAAGATTAATTGTCTACATTGCCAACAATGCTATATAGGAACAACTAGACAGCATATCTGTAAGAGAATATCCGATCACAAATACTCTGTTAAGCATCCTTCCGACAACAAAACGGCCCTAGTCTATCACCATCTTAGTACAGGACACATGTTCGCTTTTGATCTCGACAACGTTGAAATTCTGCACGGGGAGAAAAATTACAAAAAAAGATTCTTTGCCGAGATGTTTTATATTAAAAAGCATAATTCTGTAAATTATAGGACGGACATGGAAGATTTGAGTAAGATTTATTGTAATTTGATTTCTAAGTGTTGAATGATTTGTTTTTCCGAGTTGAATTGCTGGTTTGTATGTTGTTTATAGTAGGCCAATGTGGTGTATAAGTAATGCGAACACGGAAGATAGGATTATGACAGCTGACCTCATTGTTGAGGGATGTAAATATGGTTAATTGTTTTTCTTTTTATTTTATGAATTATTCTAGAAAGTTCCATTTAGGTGACAATCTTAGGTCTGATCTGTTTTCCAGTGTCTGTTGATGTCGAAACATTTTGATAGTCCATATTTTTGTAACTGTGTTTATTTCGGTAAGCTTTATTGTGTGTGTAGTTTGTCATATTTGTTTTTTACAATGTCTTGTTACTTTTTTCAGCCTGAAGAAGAGATAAATCCAATCTCGAAACTGTCGCGATTTAAATAATTTATGAATAAATCAATTTGCCAAATCACCAATTGTATGATTTCTCTGACTATTGTTTCTGGCAATCTGAGCGTTGTAACCTGATACGATTCTCTGCAAACACCCCAAAGTTCATATTTTTCGATTGAAATTGAGTTGATACTTTTAGGGAATACTGAAGTACTTACCTAATTTGAATGAGAATGTTACAAACACGATATTTCTTAACAAAAAAGCTCAGTTTTGTCCGATTATATCTGCCACCAAAAAGCCATATTTCTGCCTTCAAAATAAGTTCATTCTTCGATATTTGCGAAGATTAGTTTGTTAACACTAATAACTTGCTCATATTTTCCTTGATATCCCAAGAATTACTCATAAATAATGTCTTTGAATCAATTTATCAGAATTTATTAGTAACCAACTCAACCTAACCCGTTTTGTAATAATTCTGTCAATATTTCACAGAAATTTTTATGTGGAAGTTGCCAGCTTAACCAACTGAAACGAAGGATCTATGAATCGACCACAGCCTTCTATGGAGGGGGTTGTGAATCGACTCATCCGTAGCCTGCGTGATCAAGATCAAAGAAATAATATTTGTACGTAGGAAAACGTCTGTGAACGACGCATGCGTATAGGGACTACTGGTGCGATCTCCAAACAAATATGGAGGAAATCTTTTTCAGAACTATGTTTTTATAAAAGGGAAAAGTCATTAAGTTAGGTATTTTTCTTCGTTCGCGTGATGGTTCGGTGAAAACTTTCAGTGAATGAATGTAATATTAACCGTGTACTGTGTAGTGCCGAGTTCATAAAATTCCAAGGGCGTATTGTTTAGATAAGAATTGAATTATTTAGTATTATTATATTTTCCATTAATTTCAACTTGAAACGTGGTTTGTATCATGGTTTAGCTCATATATCTGAATTTCGTATTTCGTTGACATTTATTTTCAATAGAAACTGTGCGTAGGTATTAAATGTATAATTTCATGATCCTTGGTGTTCAATTTCATCTCCCAGATTTGTGGGATTTCATGTTTACATAATATCTCTACCTCAAACGTTTTTCCACCATTAAGATTTTAGTCTTGACAAAGTTGATGAACATTCTGACAACATTGCAAACTCGGTAAGAGACCAGAAAAGTAATAATATTCGATGATATTCAATCCCAGGGAGCACCCAGATAACACTTGAAATTCTTGATTTTTTCCTCGAATTTTATCGTGTACAATTAGGAACAATTAAAAAACAACGCGTTGAAGTACAACCTATTTTGGAGAGAAGAATAGACTACTGTACCAATTCATATCACCACGAGAATTATAGAAAAAATGTATGTACGAGAAAGAAATTTCACAAAGTGAATACTGAAGGAATGGTACTTACGGTTGTTCTGACTAGAAGAGATGTATCAGTTGGTTTTCTGCCTCGTGTAAGGAACGGATTCACTTCGTGGATACGAAACATAAGGGTTCCGGCGTGGGGAAGAATATGAGGTGAACTGTGATAGGGTGGCGTAACGATGGCCGTGGCGAACTGATGGCGCTGTATGAGGGCGTTGCTATTCAAGTAGCAGAAGTGTGATGAAAACAGGTAGACATATTTGTGGCATTCTGGGTGATACAAGACCATAGAATCGGGGAGAGTGGGTTATCCACTGAGTTCTTGGTCTTCTCCGTTACCGACGTAGTCTATCCGCTGTATGAATTTTGTGCTATTGAAAAATAAAAAGAAGTTTGGACACAACTAGATTGGAATTCCTTGCTTGAAAATATCCTAGTGCCATCAACAAGTTGAACCGTGTCTAGAAATTCGGAATAATTGTATTCTGTACTTAATATTGAATGTTGAACATTTTATTCGAGATGATTATTTGATTGTTATCTTACTGTATATGATTTTGATGTACCTTCTGTATAAAAAGTACCCGGAATTGTAAAAAAAAACACATAAATTTAAATTTAATCATCAATATTTATTTTGTCTCCTTCAAAATAGTCCCCATTGCTTACAATACAACTATGATATCGGCGAACCCACTTTTCGATGCACCGCTCATACGCCGCCAAAGGTATGGCCTTCAGTTCTCGTTGCGAATTTGTTTTGATGGCTTCAATGGACTCAAAACGCGTTCCACGTAGGGGCAAGTTGAGTCTTGGGAATAGAAAAAAGTCGCACGGAGCTAAGTCAGGTGAATACGGCGGTTGTTCGATGGTATTTATTGAGTTTTTGGTCTTGTATTCCTTAATAATTATGGCTCGGTGCGACGGCGCGTTATCATCATGCAAAATCCACGAATTGTCTTTCCATAAATCTGGCCGTTTACGACGAACATTCTCACGCAAACGCCTCAATACACCCAAGTAATACTCCTTATTCACTGTCTGTCCTTCAGGAAGAAATTCTGAGTGCACAACACCACGATAATCGAAGAAAACAGTGAGCAAAACTTTAATTTTCGATCGACTCTGACGTGGTTTTTTCGGACCGTCTTTGAATGATTTGTACCAATCGTATGCTTGTGTTTTTGACATACAATTATCACCAAAGGCTTTTTTTAACATTTTCAATGAATCGGCACAAGAAAATTCGTTTGCAAGACAAAATTTGAGGCAAACTCTTTGATCAACTATTTTTTCCATTGTAAAATTCGCAGAGCACTTTTGAGGTCGACTGATACTGACAGCTGTTGTAAACACACTAGTTGACAGATCGCGCTCAAATTTGGCTTGGTAATAAAGGAAGGTCCTACCAACTTTAAGAAAAAAAAAATTACCGATTCCTTTTTGGCGGTTCATTTAAATAACATTTTCCGGGTACTTTTTATACAGAGAGTATATTGCCATGGAAGAGAAATAATAAAGATTATTCATAATTTTGACAAAAAAAGGACAATAAGAATTTCAAATTATACGCATAATAGAAAAGAAATATAGATAGAATCGATATCATTGGCTCTTTGAGAGTTCAAATTGAATCAGAGAAAAGAAAATGTCCTCTTAAGGAAGTATTTCCGAAGTTCTCAGATCCGGAAAGAACCTGGCGGCACATGTCAAGAAGACAGAAGAAAATCTCAAGTAATGAGACAACTTGGACATGATAGCCAATAAATCCAAGAAAGAAAACAGCAAGAAATCTACAACAAAGAACTCTGTAAGAAAAATGAAATTACAAGCAGAAATCGAAGCACATGAAAAATTGAAAATGAAGAGAAAAAATAAAGATACAACGACTAGAAAGAATGCAGCTAAAAATAATGTTAGAACTTGGGTTGAAAAATGATATAGCATCAGACGAATCTGAATCCAATGAAGAAAAATCTGATATTTATTTCGAAGAAGTTCGAACAAAGT
Organism: Adalia decempunctata; assembly: GCA_951802165.1. NCBI lineage: Eukaryota > Metazoa > Arthropoda > Insecta > Coleoptera > Coccinellidae > Adalia > Adalia decempunctata. The sequence continues at coordinate 14,775,164 of OX637704.1, read as the reverse complement.
CAAGAACAAAAATGGATTGATAATGTATCTCATGAAAAATTTGAAGAAGAAAGGGAGAAGGATCATGAAGAAGAAATTAAGAAGAACAAAAAGAAGAGGTTTTTGAACCTAAGAGAGATCCATATTTTGCAGCAGATGACTCACTTAACAATGATTCCATGGTCGATGAAGATGATTTTAAATTCAGTCTAAACGAAGAAATTGATATCAAATATGAACCTGATTCCCAAAAAGAAGGCTGAAGGACCAGTTTCCAAATCATGTAGACTAAATTAGCACTTTTGGGGTAAATAATGTGAAATTTTTTATTACGAATGATTATTGAATTGTAATCTTAATGTATATAATTTTGATGTTGCAATGGAAGAGAGATTATTGATAGTTTTGACAGAAAAAGGAATTTCTACTAGAATTTGATATTATTCGCAAAATAGAAAAGAAATATACATAGATAGAATCTATGACGTTTAATTCGCCTTCATTGAGAGAAAACCCCGATCAAAATTCGTCCACAGATACGAGTTGCGCGCGTATGTTGCCGAGCTTTTAATTTCGACGACATTTGAACAATTTTATGTTCGATCCGAGCAGAATTTTCTAATTGCGTGGGCTTGATTAAAAATTTGCGGGACGCAATATTTAAATTAATGCAACCAGAGGCCTCGACGCGTCGGTTCGGTATTAATTAATTTTCACTGACACTTGTCACGCGCTCTGTCAAACGATGTCGCCGCTAACCGGAACGATTGTTGCGCGGGGTCCAAATCCCGGCGGAATGCGTGTATTCGGATTCTTGGAGGATCACAACTTGTAGAGGATGAAGATTTTCCCCCGGGCTATGCGTGCTGAATTCATAATTTGATGTTCCTATCTCCACCCCGGACCAATTCAGAAGAAGATGTTCGTCGGATTGTTAATTACCGTTGTCGCGATAATGAATAAGATAAGACGGGCACAACGAGATGATTTCGTATGTAAATGCCATCTCGCTTCTCTCCGCCGTACTTGTGAGGAATGCACTTGTGTAATTTGGGGTTAAATGAGAAAAATAAAGTGATGAGTGGTTTTTGGTGTGAAATTGGGGCACAGGTTGGGTGAAATTCAAGTTTCTTCATTCGTATCTCGTTAACATGGAGAGATACTCAGGTTGTTCTTTATGATTGAATACTGGCAATATTGACGTTGTCAAGTGAAATTGGACATTAGCATCTTGACCTTTGATATTTTTGACATTAAACGAAGTCGGTACGACTTCATTAAGATAAGAGGTGTAATTTTGAAATTCAAAGAGGAATGCCATTTTTTAAGATAAACGATCGAATGTTTATTTACACTGCGCAAAAAAAATTAATGCACATTCTGAAAATCTCAATTTTGATGAAAGTTAACTCTACATTGACTTTATAACTTATTTTTTATGTTCTCTCGGGAAGGTTTTGAACGAAACAAGACACATTTCACTGAATCTTATGTGAAAGAAGAGAAATGAACAATTTTCAAAATGCTGAAATGCTGATAAGTGATTTAATACTTGGTATTTCCACCCCTTGCGTTAATTACAGCTCGGCAACGACGGTTCATACTCAAAATGAGTGATATTGAAATGTTCTTATCTAATCCTTCCCAGATTTCTCCGAGTTTGATTCCTTAGTCATTAAGAGTAGCTGGATGATTTTCTGAACTTCTCAGCCTTCTATTGAGGTTGTCCCAAACCTGCTCAATCGGATTGAGATCTGGACTTCTTGCTGGCCATTCCATTCGAGAGACTTCAACCTCTTCAAGGTACTCCTGAACGATGCGCTCACGATGAGGTCTGGCATTATCGTCCATAAAAATGAAATTTTCACCAATGTATGGGGCAAATGGCACTACATGTTCTTCAAGAATGTTCCTTATATACTTATCAGCATTCATAGCTCCATTATCAACGACCACTAGGTCTGTGCGAGCAGTAAAAGATATTCCACCCCATACCATAATCGATCCTCCCCCGAAACCAGTAGTATTCAGGAAATTGCACTGAGCATATCTTTCATGTGGACGTCTGTATACAAGGGAACGTCGATCACAATGGTAGAGGCAGAATCTAGACTCATCTGTGAAGAAAACTCTTTCCCAATCGGCCTCTTCCCAATGGATATGCTCTCTCGCAAAATCCAAACGCACCCTTCGATGGGCTGGGGTAACAGCTGGGCCTCTTGCCGCGACACGAGGCCTTAAATCATATTCTCTGAGGCGATTTCTTATTGTCTGAGTGCTAATTTGTACCTCATGAGTTTGCTCAAGCTGATTTTGAAGGAGGCGAGCGGTTGCAAACCGTTGTCTCAACGAAGAAACTCTCAAGTAACGTTCTTGAATGGCAGTTATTACCCGTGGTCTACCCTGTCCTGGTCTTCGGACATTCATACCTGTCTCCCTAAATCGCTGCAACATTCTGGACACACTTGTATGGGAAACTCAAAACCTTTCTGCAATTCTTGTGTACGTCCATCCTTCTTCTCGCAAAACTACCGCTTGGGCACATTCCTCTTGGGTCAAATTGCGTATTTCGCGTTGCATAGCGATCGAGTGTAGAAAATCAAACGAAAGAAAAACTATTGATAACTCGAATTGAATTGATCGAGAACAACTGATTTTAGAATGGAGCCAATACAATCAAAATCTGATAATATCATCTTTTTTTATTCCTGCTGGGAGAAAACATCTGTATTGACGAAAAACGTTGAAAGTGGATTACATATGCATGCATAATTCTGATAAAAATAATTAGCATTGAGAACACCTTCAGTTGAAGAATAAATTTGAGATTTCCATAATGTGCGTCAATTTTTTTGCGCAGTGTAGTTTTTGCTCAGATCAAGACTCGCTCAATCGAATCGAACGTATTCAAACCAACTTCATCAGGTTTATTTTTGGGATCAACTTCAAGAGTTGAGTTGGCTCCCAATGACGTTTCGTTTTGATTATTAATGTCTGTATACTTTCCACAATATAATTTTAAAGAGAAGTCCGTTCACTTTATCTCTTCACTAAACTGAGGTATAGATCTGATGTAACGCCAACATAAAAAGTTTATTGTCATGTCCTCACCACAAAACATCAACATGTAGAAGAAATTTTAGATAAAATATCAACAGGACAACAGCCTGTACAACGTTGTTCCCCATGAATTTAAACAGATCAAAAATGAAAAATTCAGAACAAAAATCAAGAATTTCCAGCCCAGCTGATTCTAACTCGATACTCTGATTGTCTCCGAATAGTATGTACTTTCTTTCTGTATGCACTATGATTGTACTTTTTCTGCACTTTACAGCACGTGTTTTTTTTTGTGACAGGTGGTAGAACCTTTCCCTATGAGATTTCTGTCAAAAATAAAGACCTTATTATTATTTGTCTGGTAACGATAAGTTTGTTTAGATTGAAATTCCCATTTCACGTTAAATTATTTTTTTACATTATTCATATTCTTCAAACCATTTCCTATTTTCTGAACTGAAATGCACTATATTTTGATTTTTACGACATTCTTATCACGAATATTCAATTTCTATAAAATACATACTTGTTTTGCAGATACTTTTACTTATTTAGTTTTATATTGAAAACATGTTTTGTTTGTTTCAGTTCAATTTTGATAAAATCTGTTGTTTTTGTTTGCACTATATTTTGATTTTTACGACATTCTAATCACGAATATTCAATTTCTATAAAATACATACTTGTTTTGCAGATACTTTTACTTATTTAGTTTTATATTGAAAACATGTTTTGTTTGTTTCAGTTCAATTTTGATAAAATCTGTTGTTTTTGTTTGTTGTTATACATGGTGATCCCGTATAATTTTGGTTTTGTTTATCTACACCCCCAAGAATTCATCCCATCAAAGTGATCTCGAAAATGTAACTAGATATCCTGGGAACTCCCGAACTTCCTCTTTCTTCCTTTCACAATACCATCTAAAGTGTTACAATGAAAGTTGAAACAATCGTCCTTCCCATTCTCGACAGTCTCGCCACGTGCTCGCCCTTTGGCACGGCAATTCGTCGTGTGCGTCACCAAGAAGTCCCGTGGTGAATATTTGCAACCAATTGATTGTCGCAAATAATAATTATCGGCAGTCAATGAGGGGGCTCAAAATGACACGGACATTTTCGAGTGACACTTTTCCAACCAATTAAATTGGAGTTTGTCCAATTGTTTGCGGGGTGTCCTTCTTTTCCGAAGGATGCATGCGGAGCTGCGTCCTTCGTGTCTGAATGACTTTGGCTGGTACTTCAGAAAGAGAGACGCAAACAAGTACGTTGTGTTGCCATGAGATACGCTAGTCAGGAATCAGATTATATGTGTATATAGGGTGGTTCACTGAAACCGTCTAGCCGGGTATTTCTGGAAAATACCGAGACAATAAAAAATTATTTCGGCTGACATATAATCATTGAAGCAAAAAAACATTTATTGAAGAAAATACGATACACCTGACTACAAAAACTGAAAAAAAAAATTTTATGAGTGAAGTATACTGAGGTGCACTACGCTCTGTTTTTCTTGCTACCTTCCTAAGCGTTTAATAGTATCTACGACATATTTATATTGAAGTATACAGTGCGCGTTAAAATTATAGAACAAATTCATTTTCTCAGAAGATAAATATTTGCCAACAAAATTCTGAAAAAGGTCAATTTTGTTTCACTTTTACCAAATTTTTATGCAATTTTGAAGGATTTTTGTCGCACCCTGTGCCATCCCCATCAGCCCTCTAAATTTTTGGAAGAGGGAAAGTGGGTCATGTGGTACTTTTTTGGCAAGGTCTTTGTATCTTCTTCACAGGCGTGCAGAAATTTTCTAGAAATATTTTTTTTTAATTAGTTACTTCGAAGAGGTTTTCAGTATGGGCACTTTGTCATTGCTCTTTTTTGAATTGAACATTTCAGTAGAAACGTACTAAAAACATACCTACTTAAGATCATAACAAAAGCGCAGTGTTACACTCTAATTTTTTCACGTAAGGGTGTTGAAAGGGGTTGAAAGTTGTGCATGAACAAAAATATAATGGTCGACTTTCATTCGGTGACAAATTTCATCAGGTACCATCGTCTCAAAGTAAATGAGGCATGACAAAGTGCACATACTGAAAACCTTTTCGAACTTACAAATTTAAATTGTTTTTATAAATTTCTGCACGCCTGTAGAGAAGATACAAAGACCTTGTCAAAAAAGTACCACACGATCGACTTTCCCCATTCAAAAAATTTAGAGGGTTGATGGGGATGGCACAGGGTGCAACAAAAATCCTTCAAAACTGCATAAAAATTTGCTAAGAGTTAACTAGAGTTGACCTGTTTCAGGATTTTGTTGGCAAATTTTTTTCTTCTGAGAAAATGAATTTGTTCCATAATTTTAACGCGCACTGTATACTATTAACTGTTCCGGTAGCGCAAAATACATTGCGTAGTGCACCTATCAATTACTCAAACAAAATTACAATTATTAAGTATAGGAATAATTTTTTTATTTTCAGTTGAATGTTTTTACAGTCGGGTTTTTTCTTTCTTCTTTAATAATAATAAATAATTCGTTTATTTCGATCTTTCAAGGTTCATTGATGCAGGGGTTGGTTTGTGGTGCTAGTTTATAGTTTACGGTAACAAGCCTATTTCTCAAAAAACATTTTTGAAGACAAGCTTTTATAATAACAACACTCATCCGGCATTTTGAAGCAGCCATCTTGAATTCCTCAATTTTGAAGAATCGTAATTTACGACCTAGAAAACCCCCAAATACCAATTTTGAATAGCCTAGGATCATAATTACAAAACTCGTCCGCCATATTGTGGCCGCCATCTTGAATTTCCCAATTTTGGCAGGAGTATCATCATTTTCGAACCCAAATACCCCCAGATACCAATTTTGAATTAAATCGGATCATAATTACAAAATTCATTCGCCATTTTGTTTTTTCTAAAAAAAATTTATGATGCATTGTCAGCAGAACTACATATGTACACCTGCCGAATTTCAAATCAATCGGACGATTAGAAGTGTGTCATATTTAACTTGCAAGATTTGATTACAGAGAGAGAGACAGGTGAGACTAAATAAAAACTTGTAAAAAGAGAAAAGAGGTTACAGTCCACTGCGACCTTAAGGTCTATTGTGCCCCCTGAAACAGCTGCTATCATCGCGCCTCCTACAGCTCGCCTTCCAATTCCAGAGATTTGATGAAATCCAGTATCTGGGACGGCTTCAAAGAGAATAATTCCTCACTCCTACTGGTTTTTTGTCCAAAGCACTTTTTCCTTCGGCTTGCAATGCTATAGCATTCCGTAACCAGGTGAATAGGAGTTTCTTCCTCCTCCCCACAGAGTCTTCACTCGTAAGTGTCCAATAAACCCATTCTAAACTGATGTTTTTTTTAGGCGACAATGTCCTGTGAGAAAGCCAGTAAGTAGGTGTAGATGGTTCTCACTGAGATCCAGATATTTTTTGGATCTAGCCGTTTCAAAGTTCCCTAGGGAATTTTTGGAGTGATCTATCTCTGGGAGATTCCTCCAGAGTTTTTCCCTTTCGGTTTTCTCCTTCACCATAAACTCCTCCTCATAGGTGCATTTTCTTATAGCACAGAATGGTTCTGGGCCAGTGAGTGGCGTTTGTGCGCTCTTTCTGGCAAGTGTATTGGCCTCGTCGATTCCCGAATGACCGGGAAACCAGATTAAAAAGACCTTATTGTTCTTGCCTATCTCATAAATTTGTGGGAAAAATGAGCTCCAGATAGTAAAACAAGGCAACAAATTAAGATATACAGATAATGAGGAGCCCGAACTATATATTCTTAATAAATTCTCTGAAACTTTCATTTTATGATTTTATTCAAAACTAGCTGGCCCGGCGAACTTTGTATTGCCTGAATTATACTTAAAAGTTGTATAAACTTACCATTGCTTTTTTTCAAGCAGGAAAAAAATTAGGCAAAATTAAAGTTCAAAATATACAAAATTTTAATAATTTTGTAATTCACATGGAAAGAATTCTCTTTATTTAAGCGGTAACTAATTATTATTATTATACATTTGACAAGAGTTTAGAAAAATTCATGTGACTGTGAATAGCAGGAGTATAATCCATATTATACCTTTCCTCAGAACTAATATGAATCAAAATGTCAATAATATGAACAACAATTATTCCTTTAATGAACTATCGACTATTAACACAGCCCGTCGACCAGAATTAAAAAATTAGTCATTTGTTAATAGCCCAACCTGAAGTGGCAAAAACCAAACTTTTCTTATATTCTCAAAATCAGTGGTCACACCATTATTTAAGACATCTTAGCTATGCTGCTAAGCTCAAAATAATGGGTAAACATCTCAGTTGGTGAAGCAGCGCGATTCTCATTATTCCATTGATATGAGCTGTCAATCTCTCTTCAATTTGTTCAATTTAGTTGACGATATCAAGCTCGTTAGAAGACAAATCGAGATGTTAAAATGTCGATAGTACGATCGACACGGCAAAATTATCAACACTGTGAATTAGGTTGAACTCATATTCAAATTTATTGATGGTCATTCGACCAGATCAGATTAGGCAACCCATGAAACATTATTGTATATCATAAGTGAAAGCCCGATGAGCAAACGTTTCAAAATTATTGACGCTTACAATACTGTCTCTGTGCGAACAGAAACACGAATATAATATGTCAATTACGAATTATGGACAATTTTGGATTCAGTTATTTCCGCAAATATATCTATTACCCAAACAGAAATTCGAAAGCATTTCAAAAATAAAGAAAAAAGATGAAGATGGCCAACTCACGTTTGAAACTGATCGTCAAAATCAGATACTTGATCTTTCGGTAAAAATTCACTGTTCCACCAACTTGAGATAAGTTTACCCGCTTTTTGATCTGGCAATAGACTTCCATGTTACCATGAGTTCTTTGCGAATCACATATCGCCATCTAACAGCGGTAATATCAACCTACAAGTACGTACAGTGACTTGTCTATTCACTGTACGACTACGCATCAACGGTAGCGACAACTAGTGGCCTTATTCAAAAGAAGGAAAAACATTTCCTGCATAAGTAAAATTTTCATCAATTTTTTCGAAGTTTTATTGTATTTTATAATAACCAGACCGAAGACGATTCCATAAATGAAGTTTCATAACAAACAGTCCATCCGATCTCTAGTTATAAATGGTGTAACCAACATCTTTCTTTCATATATATAGATAACACCTCTTATTGGAAAACCCTCTAGAAGTTTATTTTAGTTTCAAGCAATGACTCGTGGAGAAAATGCAACTGAAACTCGTTCGCAGTTAGTACGACTTGAAAGTATACAACTATACTTGACGGTCGAAATGAATTAAAGAAGATTAGTTCACTTCGAAAACTGCATCTGCACATGGAGTTTCAAGAAATATTGAAAATATCTCTTATTTCCGTTCGAACCATATTCTTACATCTTTCGATGTCAGCCGAACAAAAGACAAATGATGTACAAACAGGCATTCACAATTTAATCAAAGTCGAAGAAATCCTCTTGTCATTGCTTCAAAGAAGGGAGAAATTAGCTCGCATATTGCGGGGCCACGAACAGGCACAAATTGACGAGATCATTTCTCTTCATCTCGAGAGATCGATTAGAAGACGGGCGAAAATTCCTGAATAGCCCCGAACATCTGCATCCTATTTAAAGCCAGAAATGAACTTTCGCCCAGTCCCCCTGATATCCGAATAGGTCGAAGGCAAATACATGTCCCCACCAAATCCTTCCAATATTTCAGATATTTTTATGTAAACAGTGGTAGTGACAGTAATGTCCAACTAGATCCCCGAAAGGGTAACCGCCGTATTTAGGGGAATGCGAATTGTCGCTAACTATCCCATTTAGAACCGGGACTCCAGTTACGCATTTCCACCTAATCCCTATATTACGGCCGGGTACGAAGCTATACGCCGCTCATTTTGCGAGCTCGCACTGCAAAATCATATTACTGGTACACTGGCGGCAATTTAAAACGATTTTGTCTTCCTAGGGCCGCTTTTGTTCGATGCCGAATAATGCACGTACACACATGCTAACAGACCCTGCTCACCCGCCATGTGTCATTGCCTCCGCTGATCCGCGTTTTCAGCTATTGAGTCCGCACTTCCCTCAGCCGTAAATTCTCGAATAAAATTTAATGATTTTTCCTCTTAGAACCGTGATGTACTCGCTGTGATTAAAATGGTGTTCTCCGCAGATAGCGCCGTTAATAACGTTTTCGCCAATGTGACATCACCTCATACTATCGTAAAACAAATTAGGTAACTCGCTGTTATGAGCCATAGCTAGACGGCAATAAAATACGAAATTGTGTAATTAGTATAGAAATCTCTATGATTATCGGGGTTGTTATCGAGGCTTACACTGAGCATTCTATTTCCGGTTGTTAATCACTTATTTCTTAGTTTTTTTTTTGTGGAGAAATAGTAAAATTGTTTTTTTTTCTTATCGGATAATAACCTCCTACAACTTGAATCAAAATAAATATCAAAAATCTACCATGTGTAGAAGATGAAACAATGAATTTACCCAGGAAAGTTACTGCTTTTTCTAAAGAGACACATACTTGTTCGTAACGTATTTCTTAAAAATTTGCCTGTCGAACAATTAAATGAAAAAATAAAGCAAAACAATTATAGTGAAACCTCTCTTGGGACCGTGAAAAAGTGTCCGCCTAACGGAGGCGTCCGTACAAGGGAGGGCTTGACCTCAAATATTCGAAAGGTGAATTGAATAAGACACTCTAATTTTTTGATCATTGTATACAGACGAGCCATCCCGTATATTTCTTATCCCATAGCGATTGGAAAAATTTCCCGAAACATGTCGAATGATTTTTTTTTTGGGGACATCATTTGACGTACATTTGAGGCTTGAATGAGCGACCCCCTAAGAGTGGGCGCTTCAACACCTCAAAATTGAATAGGGGAGAGTAGTTGATTAATACTTCATTTGAAAGGTCTTGGAAGCTAACAGTGTATGGAAAAAGTAATTTTGATGAACCGTTTTCGCCAATGATCAATTTTTTATCTCAAATGAGCCATCATGACTATCTTGGTTATTTTAACAATGTAGGTACAAGCCCATTTTCACTAAACTCTTTTTACAGACTTGAAATATCTACAAAAAAATCACAATCTTGAAAAAATTGAATTGTTTTATCATGCATACAGGAAAAAAAATCAAATCTGCGTATTTAAATCATTTGCTCAAATTGTAATACATTGACTTCCATACAATAATACAATCTTGACTGAAAACCATCTCATTGGCAATTCGCTGACGTAGTTCGTCCAAATTTTCAGGCTGTCACAAAAATGTTGGATTTAAGATGTCCCCACAAGAAGATGTCTAGAGGGTTTTTGGCGAAAACAGTTTATCAAAATTATGTTTTTCATACTATGGGATGAGAAATATACGAGGAGGCTCCTCTGAGATGAAACACCCAGTATATGCACTACATTAGTTTTCTCTTCGAGAGTCAGACATTACTGCTTTCTTGGCGAAATCGCAGACGTTCTATCGAAAAGATCAAACTTTTCTGAACTAGAGCAAACGCATTGAAAAGCCAGGAATCCCATGATGACTTTCATCTGTCAATCACGTGAACACAATATGCAGTGAAGTATAATGAAATATTTACGTTGCCTGTTGTCCGCTCAGGGGGGAGTTCTGGAACCTAAAATACGAAAAATAGGTGTCCGCGTCCGCCCAAGGGAGCGTCCGCTCAAGAGAGGGTCCTATCTGAAGGATTTGCATTTACCGAATTCCGGGCTGTGAAAATGTGTCCGTTCAAAGGAGGTGTCAGCTCAAAGGAGGTGTCCGTTAGTAGAGGTTTCGTATATTGTATAATGGTACTTTTCGGAGACCACATCGTTCTTTTCGTGAACACCACTCACCGGAATGAGGAGATAGAGACGAACCAATGTGATTTGGGAATGGTGATGTGAGATTCCAATGTAATACCCAGGGTGTTAGGAAACATGCAGCAAAAATTCAAGAGGTTATTCCTTGGACAATTTTGAGGATATTTTATCCTTTGATTATTTCTGAAAAAGCCCTTTGTTGCGAAGATATAAGGCGAAATACATTCAAATGAGAAAAACAAATCTCCGGCATTCTATGCTCCTTTTATGCTCTGTGGTATAACCTACGCCTCCGAGGTAGATAGTTTTATACGCTATTATATTGTTTTTTGCGTAGAAAGAAGATCAGGGCAATCGTGGTCAGCAGGCAATGGTGGTAGTACCCACAGCTGAAAAAATTGAAGTTGCCTATGTGTGCGAATTTCTTCACAACCCGCGAGTCCCAGAACACCCTCGGTCATCCACACGACGCCTTCATATATGGCGAGTGTCTTTCGTTTTCGCTCTTAATCGATCTTATTTAACGTAGTTCTAAGTTATCAAGGGGAGTTATGAAATCTTTCTTTTTTTACATGAATCATTGAAAGTTGGTTGAAACCGTTCATCATGAATTTATAATAGTGTTCAATTTGAATCAAAGTATGGTATTCTTTTTTCTATTCACAATTTACTCTATTGACTCTATTGCGGGTAAATGTGGTCAAGAAATTAAACGGAAAGCATAATGCAAGGGTAAGGACAAAAAAACGAAAGAGTTGAAGCAAAGACTTAAAATGGCTGAAAGAAAGAAAATGACTCTTCATTGACTGACGTAGACATTGACGACCACTGCGTCGATGATGATACTTTTGCTGGAGATAACTCAGAAAATAATTGTCTGATATGCAGGAAATTTGGCCAGAAAAACGATGTATGGTACCGATGCACTTTGGACTCACTCTGCGTGCACTGGCTTGAATTCAGCATGTTAGAAGTATTTGATCATCATTGTCAACATCATGACTACCATTGCCCTCATGTGAGTGCAGTAGTGGCCAAAAGCTGTTTTTTCAAACTTTTATTACTAATAAATCGTAACTGCAAAGCTTATTACTCTGACCTCCATCAATAGTCCTTTAATGCAGAACTGTGCGATGTGATGTTCCTAATAGAGCTGTGATTTATAATTGAAGTTTATTTCAGAATGAGCTTAACTGACCGCCATTACCCTCTAAATTGCACACTCTCATCGTTATACAGGGTGTTTGGAGGGTGAGTAGCCATAGGTAAATGGTGGATAGGTGATGCTCTTGGCTACTTGTTGCGCCTAATAAAATAACATTTTGCCCAAAGTTCCAAGTGTTATAATTATTTTTTTGCCATTTTTCTAGAAATTTCCCATTTTTCTCATTAAAATCTTGAATTTTTTTAAATTCAATGCTCGAGGTGCCTATAAAATGATTTATTTTTTTAGTCTAGTCTTGTCTTATTCAGATTGAATCATAATTTCATACAAACGTCTTCAAAAAACCTGACAGCGTCGTATCAAACATCAAAATGAAAAAAAAATAATGTTGTGTCCACTTTACAATGTGAAATAAAAAAAATACATAGTGTTGGGTTTTAAAATTGTTTCAAAAACTTCTCTAGTTAATACTCTTTGCAATGGTATGTAACATGTACCATTAATAATCAGATAACTCAAGAAAAAGCTATGTTAGATTAATTTCACCTGCTCAATGGAATAGTTCTGTCGTCACCCTCTTGAGGCATCCTTGAAGACAAAACGATTTTTTGTTGAGTTATCTGATTATTAATGGTACATGTTACATACCATTGCAAAGAGTATTAACTAGAGAAGTTTTTAAAACCCAACACTATGTACATTTTTTTTATTTCACTTTGCAAAGTGGACACAACATTATTTTTGTTTTCATTTTGATGTATGATACGACGCTGTCAGGTTTTTTGAAGACGTTTGTATGAAATTATGATCCAATCTGAATAAGACAAGACTAGACTAAAAAAATAAATCATTTTATAGGCACCTCGAGCCTTAAATTTTAAAAAATTCAATATTTTAATGAGAAAAATGGGAGATTTCTAGAAAAATGGCACAAAAATTATAAAACTTCGAACTTTGGGCAAAATGATATTTTATTAGGCGCAACAAGTAGCCAAGAGCATCACCTATCCACCATTTACCTATTGCTACTCACCCTCCAAACACCCTGTATATAGCGTTGGTAACAAGTTTCTGCAGCTATATGTTTTTTTTTAATTCATCAACATGGAGAAAGTAACCTTTCTGCTTCAACCATGAGTCTCTACATCTTACCATTCACCAGTTTGAATGTTCAAGACATTTATCATAAGGTCCCGAGTTCAATTGCTGGGGATGTCTGATATTAAATATCGTGTAATAACCCTAGACAGCAAACTCCCATGATTGTGATACCAACAATTACAATGGTCTGACAAGGTAGAGCGTGTAAGAACAACTCGAGGAAAACCCTCGACCAGAAAAAAACTAGCCCGTGTGCGCATGCATCACTAGAGCTATGAGAACTTCCTCAAATGGAAGAATCAAAATCATCACAGATCTCACTTCTCTCCATCTAGTTATATTCAGATTTGCCAGTGAGACCAATTTCAGAATATTAAAGGATGGTACAGCCAACGAGAGAACCAGAACTCATAGAACCTGGTCTTCCCCAGTAGCAAAACTTCTAATGGACGAAATGACCAGGAGAATATGCTTCTTAAGAGACTCTACTACGATAGTAAGTAGCAAGGGGGACTGGGGTAGGGAATTTACCACTCAAATCCTGAATTAAGTACACAGGCTTTCCTTCAAAAACCACAACAGGAACACGCGCAGGAATATTCGGGCTTGGCACCAAATGCTCACTATCATTGAGCTCCTTCTTGGGTAATTTCAGGCACAAAAGTAGTTTTCAGATGCGTGAAGATGATGCACTATGAGAGATATGACATAGCGAGCCATTCTGACAACGAAGCTGCTATCAAAACATCAATTCGAATATGATACATGAGTACAAGGAAAAATTAATTTTCTGTAAGTCAGGTCTACTCCCAAAATTAACCCGAACTTTGAATAACTATACCGAACTACGAATAGGTATGAAACCATTTTTCCTCTTTGACTGCTACGAGTCTCTGGAAGCACATTATTTGTTTTTGGCGTTGAGATCTCTGCGAAAATTCCCGGAGAAAATCAGATCGAGCAGCATGCCGTACAGCAGGTGCGACTCAATTTTATGACATTGCCGTCAATCATCGTCAAGTGCTGCTTGATTCATCTGATAAAAGACTACGACCGTGTTATTATTGGAGTAGTCGCTCGAGTACATGAACATATCTACTCTAATCATTCCATTATTTAACTACTGGCTGTCTGCTTTATCTTTATTGAGTTTAGTAGCCATCAGGAGCTATTTGTTACGGACGCCAGTAATCAGATCCAAATAAATTGAGTACGAACTGTGCGCTTTCGCTGTAAAAACCAACTGGAATCTATAATGGATGCGCTGTCAATCAGAGATGGACACGCCAATTTGATAAGACAGTTTCAACTCATTACACACTGGCTTTAGAGCATATGATGTATCTGTCGCAAATTTTTCTTTGCAAAGGCATAGGTAATAAAGTTGAACGCAATACCTATTCATTATAGTATCTCGATAACTTCAGGCATAATTGGCAGATGAGAAACTGAGCTCTCAGAAAATCAGACAATCCTGAAATGAAAAATTTAAATATCAAATAGTGTAAATTATAGAAGAGCTCTCTTGGAGAGAAGAATGGACTGCAGTTCCAATTCTAATCACCACGAGAATAAAAGAAAAAAATGTATGTATGTCATAGAAACAATACCACAAAATAAACACTGAAGTAATGGCAGTTACGGTTGGTCTGACTTGAGAAGATGTATCTGCTTGTTTTCTTGTCTTGTGTAGGTGTGTTGAGTAGAGTTCACGCAACGAATTCACTTTTATGAATACGAAACTAAAGGGTTTCGGCATGGGGAAGAATATAAACTGTTATAAGGTGGCGAACTTTGCTACCGACGTCCATTTGCAGTGCGAACTTTGTGGTATCAAAAATAAAAATATTAATTTCGAACAAACAGAATAATAACATTGGAAGTATGGTCATCATTCCATTCGAATCCAAAGGTGCTTGTATACTATAATTTTCATTGCCGACAGCGTGATGTGCTTTCGAACGTTCGATGAAAGGTCCATCAGGGGTCTCGAAAAGTCAGCGGGGTGGAGGGTCACGTGTCATGACGACGTCCTGTCCGACCGTGTCCCGGTGAGACCAATATCAATAAGTTTATTGAAATATGTTTTCGAATACGAATCGAAGGGTGGAAGCCACTCAGCCAATGCGACCGCGGTTTGTGGATACTTTAAAAATCAAATCTTCGTCCCAATAGACCGATGTTAAATTACCAGAAAATTGCTTCCAATTCCGCTGAAAGCTACTACAGATATGTTACGTCGGAAAGGGCATTATTGACATGCGACTTCTCATTTATAGAATGCCAGTCTCAAATTCGAGACAGACTGAAGAGCACCAGAATAAATCCATCAAACCCAGAAGGGTAAAATGAGGCTGGTACCTTATTCAGTTTCAGAATCACTCATTATTATTCATATTTTATTCAATTCAACGTGACAATTGTTTTGACAGCAGATAATTAAATATTGTCGTAACAACCTGACATTGTCAAGGAAATGGCAAAGCACAGCTCACTAACGTTTTAATATTTGAAACTCATATATTTAATAATTCCTATATGGGGAATGAGCCAATCAAAACTGAAGCTGGGCTTTAGTTACAATCCAGATCTGCGCTTGTGCGGCAATATTGAGAATAAAAATATTTTTTTTAATTCTATCTCTCTCTGACACATCGTATTATATCGTGAAACGTATGACATTTTTAACTTCATGTGAATAGTTTCACAATTTCATGTGAAATGTTTCAATCGCTTTATTCCGTTTTCTTCAAGTCCTTAATATCATTGTAAACTCCTATTCATATTCTAAAATTGAACTGAAAGTATTTAAGGGACGTATTTTCATTCTCAATATCTATTTTCTTGTTGTCTTTCAGAATAATCATAACCTCTAAATTTCTCGCAATTTTTTGACTTTCCAGTTGACGCAAGCGTACACATCAAGCCTTACCAAAGATTTGGCTTTGTGACTGTAAAAAGCAGGGGTATAATCCATATTGATGTTATTAGATATATGTTGAAACTACACATATACTTATACCTTTTAAAACAATTGTTCAAAATTCATATTTTTTCTACCACAAAATTCATACATACCAAGAATTCAGTGGTTAACCACACTCTTCTCGATTCTATGGCTTTGAATCTCACAATAATTCTACCTCATTTAGACTCCAGCGACCACGAAACGGCCTTAAGGGGCAGTATCACCTTTTGAATCGTGGTAAACCTCCATTCAAAAGTGGTCTCTTTTTAAATTGAAGTTGAAGAACGTCCCGAGGGCAAATTGTTTTCTTTTTTTGGATTCAATTAGTTTTTCAATTAAAAAAAACAGGGTAATCTTTAGATCTGGGGTTATTGGATATGTTTTTCGTTTTTCATGAGTACAAGCTATATTTTTGAAATAATAATCATGAAAATTTTTGTAGTTTATAGAAGATTAAATTGCCGAGGGCAAATAGTTGCGATTTTCTCGATTCAATTAGTTTTTCAATCAAAAACAACAGGTCGAACTTCAGCGTTTTGGAAACTACATTTAATGATTTTTTCCGACGGTTATTCATCATTTCTTGAAAAAATTTGCCCTCGGCAATTTAATCTTCTATAAACTACAAAAATTTTCATGATTATTATTTCAAAAATATAACTTGTACCCATGAAAAACGAAAAACAAATTCAATAACCCCAGATCTAAAGATTACCCTGGTTTTTTAATCGAAAAACTAATTAAATCGACAAAAATAAAACTATTTGCCCTCGGGACGTTCTTCAACTCCAATTCAAAAAAAATCAAGTCTCTACGTCGTAAATTAGGGCAGTTACTCGTGAAATAAAGAGACCACTTTTCGAATGGATATTAACCACGATTCAAAAGGTGATACTTCCCCTTAAGTTCGCCACCCTATTAGAGTTCATCTCGAATTCCCCACGCCTGAACCCGTTAGTTTTCGTATCCATAAAAGTGAATTCGTTCCGTGACATAAAAGACTATTCAAGAGGCCAGAGAAGACCAGCAGATATATCTCTTCAAGTCAGACCAACCCTAACTACCATTCCTCCAGTGTTTACTTTGTGGTATTGTTTCTTTTTCAAACACATTTTTTCTTCAATTCTCTTGGTGATGGGAAATGGTCCATTATTCTCTCAAAGAGAGCACTTGTAAACTTAACAATAGTTGTCATTGTGACATGTGAAAAATGCTGCTTCTAATTTTGCAAAATGGTCTCTCTCTTATAAAATAATGATTTCGCATCGGTTTGAAACCAGAGAAGTACTTCATTTCTATTTGCTGTTGGTGTACAAGTTATCCATCGTTAAATCAGTAGTCAATTATGAAAGTTTGTCAGGTATTTCACAGTTATAAGCATGTGTATATCGAGTAAAGGGTACGTGAACGTTTTGAACAACGATCTTACGCATATGGAATAATCAATTTTCCTGGTTTATTTATACGACTGGAACTACAGAGCCGTGATTTGTCGGATTTGAATTGTAAATTTACTTTTAACGTAGTACGAAGGTTATTTATTCACGTTTTCAAGGAGTATTTCCACTTATTTTATTGTTACAATAAATTTCAGCATTAATATGATGTAGTGACCTGTTCCGTATGACAAGACTCTCCTTTGCGTTACAGGAAAACTGCAACTATGGGTGAAACATTAGCTGCGTAGAATTTAAATCGCTCTGATGAGCTTCATTAGAACTTTGTAAGGTAGATTATCATTCACTCAATCACTGAAGAGTCTTCAGCCTTCAAAATAGGAAACGTATACCGCCAGATGGCGGTGCAGTGCATTAATTTTTATTTATTGGATTATTTAGCTTAATAGAACAAATGTTGGAGCGCAGGGAATATTAACAAGAAATCCTACCCTGAACTAGATCTCACACTGACTGTATAATACCCTAATTTTCCTTCACCAGTCATCTGGGAGTAGATACCTGCGGGGCGTGTCATTTAAAAGAAATTCAATTCCATGTAAGAATCCACAATTGTAAGAAACAATTAATTTTCACTAATCGACGGCTAAAACAAACCTCAATAAATTGTCTTTGATAAAAATGGATATTTATCATTCCGAATTCAAGGAAATAAATTTCGCGAAAACAACACATTGTTGTAATATTATTTACAAAAAAACGGTGTATTCTGACAGAAAAATGAGATAGGCGTTTGATTAACTAAATGATAGACTTCAATACTGAAATAAAAAAACACAAAAATATTTGTTCGTTTTGATGGTGGAAATATTACAAAATAACCAAAAATGATGGCGAATATCCTTTTCATTCATTCAATACTCATAAAATATTTTTTTAATTATTTTTATCTCTATACACTCATATATCTCTTCATCAATCAGAAAAAAATAAATCGTTTCTGACTCCCTTTTTTTCAGGGACGCAGACCCGAAGGAAATCGCCAATAGTTTTGTTAGGGAACTGACAAACAGTCTTTTTTTATTTTATGTTCCACAAGTAGTTTGAAAAGTGTTTGTTCCATAAGTCTATCAGTCCACGAATTGCGCATAAAATGTTCTTGGTCCATTACAATCTTAGGGCCTTATGACATTCATGAATCACTTGAAATTTATGCGTTTGAATGGGACTCGAATGAAATCTCCAAAAGTTGGCTTTTGTTTCGGTGAAAATGCTAATTCAGCAGAATTGATGAGAATCTTGGCAGTTCATTTTTACAATTCGATCTAGTCTTGTCCAAGGAAGTTGAAAATAATTCCAAAGCGTCATGTTTTATGAAAAATATATATACAGGGTGAGTCTTTGACTGGTATATATATTTTGAATGTAGGTTCTTGGGGTAAAAAAAAATTTTTTTTCATTTTCTATTGGTCCGAATTCGGCTCTGTAAAAAGATAAAGCCATTTGAAAAAAATTGGGCCAAATATGCCTGATACGATTTTCTGCAAAGCCCTCAATGTTCATGTTTCTCGATTCAAATTGAGTTAATACATTTGGGGCATTCTCAAGTACTAACCTTATTCAATTAGGATTGCTAAAATCACGATATTCCTTAACTTAAAACTTTGTCTGAATATATCTGCGATTAGAAAGATATATTTCACCCACCAAAATATGTTCCTTCTTCGATTTTCCTGAATATTATTTCGTAAACACTAATTACTGTTTAATATTTTCCTGGATATCCCAAAAACACCTCATAACAAATTGTTTTTTCGCTCAATTTATTATTAATCAACCTAACCTAATCCGTAATCTATGAATATTTCACAGAGCTTTTGAGACGACGATGCCAGATTGTTGATTTTCTATTTGGACAATGGTATAGTCATATAGTGTATCTTGCGAGGTAGCCGACGCGTAAGACAAACCCTGAGATCAGTAAACGGCGTAAACAAATATGGAGGAAATCATTTCTAGAGCTAGGTTGTTATATAAGGAAAAAGTGATTATTTTAGGTGTTTGACTTCGGTCTCGTGATGATTATGTGGGGACTTTCAGTGCATTAATGTAATAACAATGAACTGTCAGACGTTTTTCGAATTTGCTCTTGCTTTTTTGCTGAATTTTTGCTGAAAACAACCACTCTAATCTATGGGAGATGATCCCCCAACATAAGGGGCCTGTAGCGTTCCTCGAACACCTGAAGAACAGAAGAATCATCACTTGGAAGATCGGACCTGATCGAAAGATCCTCCCGATCCATGAGAGAGTTAGGGCTTTGTGAAAAGGTTTTTTTAGCAGGTGAAGTATTTTTTTCTACTGCTTCTTTCTCATTTTCTTCTTTTTTTTCTTGTTACAGATGTAATTTCAAGATATTTGCCTCCAGTTCGATGAAAAGGCATGTTTTCAAGCACAAGGAGCTCTGTAACATGGATAGCAGCATATTTTTTAACAAATTCAGTATCACCACACATACACGGGGAGACAGAGTTTTTTCAGAGGTTTTTATCTGGTCTCGTGTATCATACGCAGAATTGTATGGTACCCCGTTTACATTCCCTCTGCTAACACTCAGATTTGGAGCGGGAAACAGATTTTATTCTTTTATATAATCTGTTCCTTGTCGCCATTTCTTCACACGTGCCATATGCCATATATTGTTTGATATTACAAAACAGTATGTAATTCTCTCTTTCAAAAGAATATATATATAATGTAATATTAACCGTGTATTATCGAGGTCATAAATCTCCCAGGGTATATTGTTAAGACAGAAACATCGCCACAGATAATTTAGTCATAAGAATCATTTAATTTTCTAATAATTTCAATTAAATACGCGTTTTGTATCGATATTCATTATTCATATATCTGAATTCTGTATTTCATTGTCATTGTCAATATGGACCGGTTACAATGAATTTTCAATAGACGCTGAGCTTAATAAATGTATCATTTCACGATCCTTGGTGTTCAATTTCATCTCTCACATTTTTGGGATTTCACTATTCATATCTAGACATCAAACGTTTTTCCATCATTCGGATTCTAGTCTCAACAAAGTTGATATGCATTCTTTTTTTCCAGAGAACATCGCGAGAACCAAGGGCAAGCAGATAGGAATTGGTGTTCTTCTTGAATTTCTGGTGGTTATATGCCTCGCGGAACACCTCCCTAGGCAATGTGTTCCAAAACCTCGCTGTTTATCTTTTTCATGGTATTTTTGCATTGATGCATGAGTCGCCTACGCTGTACTTTCAAACCAGGAGAAATATTAAATAAGTTTTAATTGAGGAATAAACAATTAACTGGAAGTCAGTTCATTTGAAATGATAGTTCCGAAAACATATTCTCTCCATAGAGAGAAAAGTATTTTTCCATGGATTTTTGACCCCTGTATCTTTCAAACGAAACCGAATTTTGAAAAATGGTATAGGAAAAAAGTGTTTGATGAGAGGTATCTACGGTTGAAATATATGTACAAGTCAAAGACTCACCCTGTACAAGGATAAAAGATCAATCTGTTCGCAGTTTTTTCAAGAGCAAATCGACCCCAGCAGGCAATAATAATGATAAATACAGAAAAATCAAGAATACTTCCATTTTTTTATTTCTAATTTCTTCAAAACTTGTCACGTGTAGTGGGGAAGCTGTAGGGCTGGCTGGGTTGGGTAGGAAATTCTTCAAGGGTAAATTATTATTGTACGACGATGAATAGAAAAATAAACTAAAGTAGCAGCCTCCAAATCGAATCTATGAACTATTCGATCTTGGTGGTGAACCGTCACGATACAGTAACGACAGTTGTGACAAGATATAATCGGAAAACGGTACAGAACGTGTCGGTCCGTCATGGTTTTACGCACTGCTGGTGTAACATATATTTCATAATTATTCAAAGTGTACCTTCCCAGCTGAGGCGTCCGAGTGTTCGATTTCCAATTTCACTGTGTCGTCGATTGTGCATCATAAAATCAAAACAGCCGTGGATAATGGTGGACACGAGTTTCGACCAACAACAACGGGGTCCGGCGCAACGGGAAATTATAAATTTATAGATTTACGAGTTGAAGCCAATTAATTTTATAGATGGCGATTCCGCGTCCAACTATATGGTCAATGAAACAACAGTTGTAAATGGTTCATAAAAACTTGACTCCTTGGTAAATACTATTAAAAAGTGGGGATCGGCAGAAACTTGGTGTTGGGACCCTACCCTTCTTTCCTCGACCCCGGAAGAGAGCTTCATACTAACTCGCACAATTGTAGGACATTAATGAACAACAATCTTTTCTTCGTGAAAGAATGCTGAAATTGCTGAGATGATAGTACCAATATCGATCAGCGGTAAAACAACTCAAAAATGAGAGAAAATGTAATAAAAACACAAATACCCCATTCACTTTCATAAGTATCCCGGTTGGCCATAAAATTCCGACACATTACATCGTGTTTATTTTGAAAATGTAAGGTTATAGTCATTTACCTGTCAGATGAACAAGCAACGTTGTCGTTTCTACATTGAAATCGACGAAATCGTAGTAATTACGTATTTATCGAAATGTTTTGTGGCGACAAAAGCGATTCGACACAGTGGCTGTGTCGAACCAAGTTTGTCACCCCCATAATTCATAAGATACCTGCACATTGTAACAATGGCATTCTTGGACTTGACCCTCAACTTTCTCTACCGTCAAGGAAATTCCCGAATTGCATTAACCAGGAAATTTTATTTACTGAAGGAAAATAATGAATTTGAGGAAATATTACGTGAATTCAATAATTCCAAAGACCTGGCGAATGTTGAAGAAACTTTTTTTCTGTAAATACTGGAAATATTTCTCGTATATAAACAAGGTTGGAAGATTTAGCTAAGCTATTTTCTCGTACGGATATCAAGAATCGAGTGTTGAAATTTTCCTGAAAAATAATAGACAGAATAGTCCGTTACTTTGTGATAGTTCATTCGGAGAAAGAATAAAAATACTCGAATAACCCGACAGAAAAACTTCTGAACGAACAGACGGACCTATGAAATTCCCCAGTTTTCAAAATTCCCAAGAAATAACACAAGACATTTAAATACGTTTTTGCACAACTTGAAATACTCCAGTATGAAAATGATGTAGTACTACGTCACAGTTAAACCTTAAAAGAACTAACTCTTTTTACAAAGTTAAAAAATAGTAATTGTTTGACTTTCACGAGTGCCAACCTGCGTCAGTTTCAAGTAAAAGAACTCCGTAACCCTAAATCATGGCAAACCGGGATACTTTATAATAGTGAATGAAGTATACGTGTAATACACGTTTATATACCGTTGCTACATTGATAAGTTACTCGTTGAATTTTGTAACGCTACGTTTGAAACCGAAATTCAACCAAACGCTGATTTTACGTTCGATATAAGTATACAGAGTGTACCAGCAAAATGGAATAAATTCGATAACGAATAAATGAGGGGGTGTTAGGAAAAACGTTCGGACACATCGATTTGTAATTTTAAATGCGCATATTTTTAAAGAAAATAAAATTATATAGGGTGTTCCATGCGACCGTGGCCAATACCAACTTTCTTATTTCAAATGCAACCCCCTGTATATTATTTATTTTTTGGATTCTTCAGAAAATTCTAGACATAATTCATGTACAATGTCCTATACCTATCTTCAACTTTTTCGGAAATATTAAGTGTTTTCAGATCTTTTCCAAAAATTAACATTTTGAATGAAAATTATTTTATTTCACAAATTCGATACATTACACTCAATACTTATTTCCCATTTACCTCTTGATATGAAGAAAGTATGCAAAAACCATTACTGAGAAATTACTAAGAAATTTAAAAAAAATGTTGAGTAACGTTAGAAGACAATTCTACACCAGATTAGCATGTTGCCAAGACGTTCGCGGCGAGCATTTCGAACATTCCTACATTGACATTAATGTTTTTTTATAATTAAGAAATAATCAGTATTACTTTAGGTTTTGAGTGTAATGTACCGAATTTGTGAAAAAAAATAATTTCTATTTAAAATGTCGATTTTTGCAATAAATCTCAATACTTCCGAAATAGTTAAAGATAGGTATATGACATTATGCATGAATTGTGTCTAGAATTTTCTGAAGAATCCAAAAAATAAATAATATACAGGGGGTTGCATTTGAAATAAGAAAGTTTGTATTGACCACGGTCACATGGAACACCCTTTATAATATTATTTTCTTGAAAAATATGCGCATTTAAAATTACAAATCGACGTGTCCGAGCGTTTTTCCCAACACGCCCTCATTTATTCGTTATCGAATTTATTCCATTTGGATGTTACACTCTGTATGATACAACTGATTGATACAGTTTTAAACGTTACAGTTGCCACTATTATGAAACGTTTCCTTATCGTTCTTCTTTAAGATATATTGATAATGAACTATCGAAAGATATACAGGATGTTTCGAAATTCATGCGAAAAAAAGTCAGGTTATTGCTCGTATGAAATAAAGATGGGTCTTTTCTATAACAAAACTTCCTCAGCCCACCCCTTTCCGAGTTATCACCCTTGAAAGGTGAAATAAAGTAAGGGTTGCTAATTTCAACCTCGTATAATGTAGCAGGAATATTGAGAATATACCAGTGATTAGTCCCTTGTCAGTGCAAGAAAATTACAGAGTTTCAAGATTCTAGCTTCACTGAAATTTAGTCAACACATTTGAAGCGTGGTATCTCGGAAAGGGGTGGGCGGAGGAAATTTTGTTATTGTAAAGACCCATCTTGGTTGATACAGTTTTAAACGTTACAGTTGCCACTATTATGAAACGTTTCCTTATCGTTCTTCTTCAAGATATATTGATAATGAACTATAGAAAGATATACAGGATGTTTCGAAATTCATGCGAAAAAAAGTCAGGTTATTGCTCGTATGAAATAAAGATGGGTCTTTTCTATAACAAAACTTCCTCAGCCCACCCCTTTCCGAGTTATCACCCTTGAAAGGTGAAATAAAGTAAGGGTTGCTAATTTCAACCTCGTATAATGTAGCAGGAATATTGAGAATATACCAGTGATTAGTCCTTTGTCAGTGCAAGAAAATTACAGAGTTTCAAGATTCTAGCTTCACTGAAATTTAGTCAACACATTTGAAGGGTGGTATCTCGGAAAGGGGTGGGCGGAGGAAATTTTGTTATTGTAAAGACCCATCTTGATTCGATACGAGCAATCACCTTCTAAGTTTTTTCGCATGAATTTAGAATCACCCGGTAGCGTATTGGCATTCTTTACTACGCTGCAACGCATACATGGTGTTGCACCGCGGTAAGGAATGACTGAACCAATGCTCTATCTACCCAGACATATCTTACCACGGCTCAGCGCAGGATGGTGTTCAGACGTATTAACTATTGTATTATGGATACGCGCCTGTTCTCGGGGCATTGTTTTCCGCGTTCCAGTCCCAACAACGTTCAAATTTTCTTTCTTTCACAATTTTGCAATCCGCGTTCATAAAAATAACAGTAATATACAATCGCCACTATAATAAAAAACCACATTAAATGCAAAATCCACTAAAGTATAATCCTAGTGTGATATAATCCATGTGATTTTGCATTTGATCTATTAAGATCAATATTTTTCTTTAAAGATCTTTGCCTTTTAGGATTGTTTGGCATTTCTTTGTTTGATGGCCTACCAGCCGCATGATAAACCGCGTCTAATTTTTCTTCGGCTTACTGATGTTGACTGAGAAGAAATGTTCTCTTTTAGTGAGATAATTTTTGATACACAAATAGAATTAAACAAGTAAGAGGGCGTAATAATTTTGTTCAGAGTTTTATTAAATTTTGTCATAGCATTAACCATATCAACCGTTTTATTTTTGTGTGCATCCGTCATCCGATGATACGATCGTCCGAAAGTGTTGTGATTGGCGGAAATATTCAAAATTGAAAGAGCGCCAAACATTCGTCCGAAAGTTTCAACTCTCCTCCGTTATCGGAGAAAGTTGAAAAATGTTTAACTTTTGTCCGTTATCGTATCAAATTTGACATAACTTTTTGAATGTTTGGCGTTCTCTTCTTTTTGGAGAAGAATATAAATTATCAATGGAAAATTTGTTGTTGCTTTCGATTCTTCTATTAAAAAAAAAGAAAAGAAAACGAAGTTCACCTATATTATGGGTGAAAGATATTTTTATGAGCAGAAAGGAGGCCCAATAACTTGGTGCAAGAAATGCGATTGTCCGATAGTGGGCAGTATTTCAATTATTTGAGAATGAGCAATATCACATTCAACAAATTATTGAGTATTGTTGGACCATCTCTCACAAAAATGTACCATATACGAGAACCCATCTCATCGGGTGAAAGACTAGCTTTGAATTTAAGGTTTGTAATTTGATAATTCAATAATTATACAGTTCGCGTCAAAATTATGGAACAAATTCATTCTTTCAGAAGAAAAATATTTGGCAACAAAAATCCTTCAAAAATGCATAAAAATTTGGTAAAAGTTAAACAAAAATTGACCTGTCTTGATTTTTGTTGTCAAATATTTTTCTTCTGAGAAAATGAATTTGTTCCATAATTTTGACGCACACTGTATATACAAAATGTTACCATTTTTCTCATAAAAACACACGACAACGTTTTGAATATTCGGATGGATGGAAATTGACAGTTTCGTCCGTCCGACAAAATGTATACGATATCCGAATCGGACATCGGATGACGGATGCATGGAAATCCACTGTTATGCGTTCAAAATTTTCGGATAGTTCTGTTACAGCTGCGGAATGTTCCAAATACAGATGCGGAATGTCCTATATTGGTTTCATTGGCATTCTCGACAGTGTTTATTGTTTCTTTAGAAAAAGTACCCTGTTAGGCAAAAACATTGCTTTGTTGCTCTGTGCTAGTTGGCAAGTTATTCTCCATACCCACATCTGTTGATATGTCGTCAAAAAATTCTAAGGATATGTTTTCTCCAAGAGCTAATTTTCCAATTCTTTTCTTTCATCAGTGTTTATTTGCCTACAGGTCCTAAAAGTGATTCCAAACTTATTTTATATGGCCCAAAGGTGCTTACAATACCTGACCAAAAACACAGTCGCAAAAAAGAATATCTACTTATGCACTATGAAACATATGATCATGGTTCTCCGAAGAAACTAAAAAAGTATTACCGTCGATTCTTTGAACAGAGACATTAGAATAATGTGACAATTTTCTAAACAGTATTTCATTCTTGAATTCCGGAGATTGGCAAATGACTTCAAGTTCCTCTATCTATGCAGCAAGTGTCGTCTTTGATAGGACTCGAAAATATTGGCAACCAAATCCATCAAGGCATAAGCAATGTTGAATTGGAACGCGGTAAAAAATGCCCCGAGAATAGATGCGCGTATCCATAATACAATAATTACTACGCCTGAACACCTCCCTGCGCTGAGCCGTGGTAAGATATGTCTGGGTAGATAGAGCATTGGTTCAGTCATTCTTTACCGCGGTGCAACACCATGTATGCGTTGCACTGTAGTAAACAATGCCAATACGCCACCCGGTATAAATGTTGAACGTTAAACTATTTGATAACCTACATTTTTCAAAGAACTGAGAAATCGATATTCTAAGTTTTAATATATTTTTTTCTACGTTTTTCACACTCTTCTGTAGCCATTATTATGAATGCTTCACGTATATACAAAGAGAATGAATAAAAATTGCATAAACCTTGAAAATAACGCTTTTCTACGAACTGAGAAATTTGTATTCTACGTTTAGGTAATTATTTTTCAACGTTTTTTTTAATTCGGAAACTAGATCTCTACTAGTCCATTTTTCACATGTATTTAGTTTGTTCCAACTTAGGGACATTATCTTCCTTTTCATTGTTTTTTTTTTAATGTTACAGTGGCCACTCATGAATGTTCCCTTATTTTCATCCAACATATTTCGGCGATTTGTTTATACAGAGTCACGGAGGTGATTTCTTTCAGAAAAACCAATATTTTGGAATGTCGCTTAGAACCATCAATTTTGTTCTTGAGGGTGTCATATTTTTACATAAAAACCATCATTATTGTGTTTCAGTTAACCAACTGAAGTGTGGTTCAATTTTATTTAATGAAAAATTTACCAACTTTCCGAATAGAAAAATAATATGGCTAGTGGACTGTATGTATGAATAAAACGTATTTGAAACCCAACACAAACGAAAGGATGAATGTACCCAAAGTTACAGTTGAAATGTCTTACCGATTTCAGCAAAACGCTCAACCAGATCTTGTCGGGACTCTTATTTCCATGAACAGAGTGATCGAGCTCGACGAACGAACATGGAATGAAGAGGACGTGAAAATCCATTGATAAAAATGACAAATTGTGCACACCTATTCTTGTGGTATCACTAGATATCCACGCCAATGGTAACAGTCTTTTTGTTCGAAATAATTCGCACGAATCAAAGTTTTGAAATGAATCTAATTCGTTTTCTCAATGGAATCGAAATCACTAATTTTCGAATTATAGGAAAAACTGAAATGCCAGTTTCCGCAACTTATTGCACTGGCCGTTTCAAAGGGCGTTTCGAAATCGAAGAATGTTGGCATGTCATCCTTTAGTTCTGCCAAGAGGACAGATCTCAACTTTTCTTCCATTTCAATGAGATCTCGACTGGATTGAATCTGCAGTCGGAAAAACTGAATCAATTCCGACACGTATGACATTTTTCGTGCTTTCGATTGATTCTCATATCGAGAAATTCAAATTCGGCCTCACACTATCGGATTATACGAGATTGATAGCGTCGGAATCCTCAAAAAAACTAGATAATACCCCTTTCGCGTGCACTGAGCCGTACGCCGGTAAATAAAATTAAAAAGTAAGTGCATAATAACTCCGAACTAGCCTTGGACGAACCGCGAGGGTGTGTAAATGAGTGAATAAGAGCATATGAATTTGCATATCGAGGATTATTCTGACTTCCGCCCCTATGCTGTTCATCATGTAACCCTTTAGGGACGGTCATTACGGAATATTTCTGTTTCGCGGACGGGGGGAAAGGGGGCGGCAAGTCGCTAACCGAATACGCGGACAGGGCGACGCCAAGTCTGATTCATGCAAGTCACTCATGCGTGAACAGGGCCTTTTCCACGTTGAGTAAGCGATCTGTTGAGCGGGGAGATTCCCCGCATCGTATTTCAAAAGATGGGATAATCTCTGCTGGATCGAATGGATGCGTGTGTTCGAGGATTTTCGCTGTTCTCCATACGTTCATCAATGCCAACGTTAATTGCTCCGAAGGCTTTTCCGGCTCAAGTTTATGGCCAAACGGGCCTCTTCTGCTCGATCCACGGGTCCGAAGAATCGGATATCACAACGACAATTAATCGCCGAAAATATTAATTTATGTTTGCACCGTGATCAATAAATTACCACCGTATTCCACTTATCATCATATGATTGGGTCGATTGACTATACAGGATGAGCCTTCGACTTGTACATATATTGTAACTGTAGATTCCTCTCATCAAACGAAATACTTTTTTAATACCATTTTTCGAAATTCTGTTTCGTTCGAAATATACAGGGTGTCGAAAATCCATGAAATATCAATTTCTTTTCATATCTTCGGAACCGTTATTTCGAATGAACTGATTTTGATTGATTTAAGCATATTCCCCAATCAATGCTGATTCATTATTTCTCCTGGTATAAAAGTTACAGCGTAGCCGACTCATAAATCCACGCAAAAATACTATAAAACCACTTAAAAAAGATAAACGGTTCATCTTTTCGAAAGAATCTATTGTTTTAGAAAATAAAAGTATTTCTATGTTTCTCAAGAAAATCGCACCGTTTTCGAGTTATTTCCAATTATATACGATAAAATTTGAGGAAAAAATGATGAAGTTCAAGAATAATCTGGATGCATTCCTGGGTGAATTATCATCAACTCTGTCGAGACTATCTAAATGATGGAAAAACGTTTGATCATGCAATTATAAATTCAATACGCACAGTTCTATTAAAAATTTATTGTTGCCTGTCAATGAAATACAAAATTCGGATATTAATGATGAATGTCGATACAAACCACGTATTAAATTGAAATGAATGAAAAATAAAATGATACTCATTACTCAGCACTAAATAATCTGTGGCGATGTTTCTATCTAAGCAATATCCTGTTGGAATTTCATGAACTCGACACTACACGGTTAATATTATAATTAATAGGTATCAAATAAAGAAGTACTCCCCGTATTATTGAAATAAATTCAATATCAGGTAGAGCGCTTTCGGCTAATTGCCATCCTCAGTCCCTCTAAAATGATAAATACTTGATTAAATGGGTTGCCTTGTTTTAATTACACAACTTACTTGTCAAAATCGATATGAAAGTTCACAATCATTAAATCAGTATCCAACCACAATATGAACGATATCCTGCACAATTCTACATTGGCTTTTTTCAGAAATTCTCTCTTGCTATTTACATGTAGGAAAATGAAGGTAAACAAACAATTAAGGTTAAATCAAAGAAAACACAAAGATTAAAACTCATATCACAGAACAAAAGCAATCGCTCCCACTCGAAATTTCACGTATATATGTACATATCCTATTTACTGAAGACATGTGTGTGAAGTCAGTTAACAAACAAAACAAACAAAAAATGAAAACACAAACTTGAACAAGGAGACGAACAATTACGAACACATTAATTCACTTCCTGCAGTCTTCTGAACAGAGGTATGTACGATTTATTCAAACTTATGTTGGTCTGAAGATTCAGACAATTGTGGTTTTTTGAAATGTCATCCTCTATTTGTATGTTCTTCAGGAAATCCAACTTGTTCTTACTGTTAGTATGCAGTATGATTTTTGCGTTGTTCTGAGGGCTGAATGAATGGGAGTTAAAACTAATGTGGTGTCCAAAGACAGACTTATCCGGATATCTTAGATGTTCAGAGATTCTTACTTTCAGAGGCCTGCAGGTTCTTCCTTTGTACGTGGCATCAGAGTCATTAGTCATTACAGCTTATCTTATATACCCCACTTCTGTCTAGGTGGTTGATTCGGTCCTTTGAATTCATCAATAATTTTCTCAATGTCAAGCTGGTTTCGCGGCTATTTCAATGTTGTCATATGTTCTTTTTGAGGTCTTAACGGATCTATTAACGGTACTTTTGATAATTTACCAAGTACAAGCTATTCATAACACGGAATATTATATTAATTCACTGAAAGTCTTTATATAATCATCACCAGATCGAAGAAAAACACCGGAAATAATCATTTTCCCCTTCTATGACAACATAGCTCTAGAAATGATTTTTATTTTGTTCAGGCCATTTGCATCACGCCGGTTACCGCTATACGCATGCGTCGTTCATGGGACTGACGTTCAGATACCGAACAATATGAAGTTTGAGATGGGTTGATTGATAGATCATAGCGCGATTGCGAGGATGCGCACCGTTATACTGTTGGATCTATTTTATATCATTTTCATGTTCATATTTAATCGAGTTATATAAAACAATTGTAGTTGTCAGGAGTTGCCAAAAAGATTAAAAAGTTGAAACAGTCATTTCTTTCCTTGGTCCATAAAACAGGCCCCAAACTCAACAGGACATTCCTGGACACAATAGATTTAACATAATATACCATTGTTTTAGGAGAAAACAAACAATCTGGCATCTTCCTCTCAAAATCTCTGTGAAATAACATAAAAGATGGGTTAGGTGAGGTCATTGACCTAGAATCCTTTCAGTTAGGTTGATGAATCATTTTATACTATGCTAAAATGGAAATAAATGAAGTGAAAAAACAATTTTTTATGAGATATTTTTGGGATATCGAGGAAAATATGAAAGAGTTATTAGTGTTTACAAACTAATCTTCAGAATGAACTTATTTCCGTGGGAGAAATATGGCTTTTCAATTATAGAAATAAACGGACAGAACTAAGTGTTTTTGTTAAGAAATATCTTGTCCGTAACATTTTTGTTCGAATAAGGTTAGTACTTGAGTATTTGAGTATTTCCTCGATGTATCTAATTTCAATCAAGGAATATGAACTTTGAGGTCTTTGCAGCGAATCGTATCAGCCACGTATTTGGCCCAATTTTTTTTCAAATGGCTTCATCTTTCGAACAGAGCCGAATTCGGAAAATTGTGACATGGAAAGAAAAGAAGATTTTTTTTAGCCTCAAGAATCTACAGTAAAAATAAATGTACAAGTCAAAGACTTATCTTTTATAAACCTTCTAGAACTGCGGAGGTTATCTACCATCCTCATACACCCTAGGAACTTTCGCGATCACGTCGCGTAACACATCTTCTCTAGTGAAAAGAATAAAGTTGATCTTCCAGGCATTAGCATCCAGCTTTTCGGCCTCGCAACACTTTTTGGTGATGCAAAGGACCATTTGCATACCGTCACTTATCATGTCTTCATTCTTGCTTCTAACTGTTATCACTAGATCATCAGCAGACGCCGAAGTGTTAAAGCTGTTCGCTGGGGGCCTTTCCAAGAGGACGTTCATGATCAAGCTCCATGGCAGACGTCATAAACCCCACCTACTGGGTATCCCCTGCGAGTCCGCACAGTCACTATAGACTCCTCTAGCAAGAAAATCAAAAAACTCCAGAATTCACATCAGGAGCATTTGAATTGAACTGAAATCAAAACAATGAATCAGAGCCCTCCCTCTGATAAAAATCCAAGATCTCTCTTGGAGAGCGTAATGGACTGCTGTGCCAATTCTTATAACCACGAGAATTGAAGAACGAATGTATGTATGGAATAGAAATAAATACCACAAAGTAACCACTGAATGAATGGAACTTACGGTTGGTCTGACTTGAAGAGATGTATCTGCTGGTTTTCTTCCTTGTCTGGGTGTAGTCTTTATCTCACGGATCACAAATTCACTGTATTAGGTACGGATATAACGGGTGTCGACGAGGGTATATATCTATCTGTGTAAGGCTGGCGATCTGAGCTGTTTGACCGTTGCGACCAGTGGCAGAGGTATCGAGAGAACAAGAAGAAAAAAAGAAGTGTTTGTATGATCTAGCATAACCACAGAGAAAGTGGGTGAAGTAATAGACCTGGTTCTTCTTCCATTCGTAGTAGGAAACTTTGTGGTATTAGAAAACGAAAAATATGAACTGTGATCACCCTCATTAAGGCTGAAGACCGGCATAATGCCAACCGCCTTCAACTGACGAACGCAAAAAGCGTCATCGTACCTCGTCGCAAATAAACTTTGGCAAATGCGAATTGTATTTTTTCACGACTGGAACCCGATATTTTTCGGCTGAACTTGCGAACATAGGTCGAGCATTGTTTTTGGTAACGACGTGATACGGTGAATATTTTATTGTTGGCAGACTTACTGACCGGACAAAATGCTCAACTCTTTTTTTATGGCAATAAATCGCGGCAATGGGTCGTGATACTGCCAGCATTTCATTTCAATGGAAAGGATTCTTCGACGAACTCAGCGTTTCATAAGTACCGAACCGAAACTTTTTTTTTTCGTTTTTGCGCACTTGTTCCTAAGAACCAGGGCGATACCCTTGCACCCAAATGTCTGATATTTTCTTATTTCGATCCGAAAAGATCAGGTTGGACTCTCTGATGAAGAACTCCTGGTCGAATTCAACTTTACCTATTCATCCTGTATGATCTTAACAAGATTTATTTCGAAAGGAGAAGTTGTTACATTATTACACACTTTTCGACCAAAATCTAGGTTCTGTTCAGTTAGGAATTGTTCAGTCAGGCCTTGTAGGGTTGAGGGCTTGATTCTGCAAAAGATCTAATAACTTTTTAACAGTGTGTGTTGAGCTTTCTATTTCTGTTAGCTTCCTTTACGTGGAATGTTTTCGGTGTTATCAATTTTTCTGCAAAAAATGCGTTTACATAGCATAGAGAATATTATGTAGAAACTGGCTTTTCCAATACAGGGATAATCATCATGTTTCCATACTGGAAACATTCGGCTGAATTCGACATAGATCCAAATCCCCATTGTACCACAAATAACCTTTCGAAATGTCACTTCTTTGGGACCTTTACATATTCAACCATTGATGCATTTCACCTATGCGGTAGTTTAACCTTTTGTATTGACATTATACACATGTCAATCATGTAGATTAATCTGCGGCGTTATCGGAAAAATCCGAAATAGCAGCGGCAAATCCATTTCAGTGCACATACAAATTCGAAGTGTATTCAGCATTGCAAAATGTCAGAAAGGCAGTGTTGCAGAGAATCGAGTTCATCTTTCATTCAATTTTCGATACATACTTGAAATTGCTGACACAACTTATTCATTCAATTAATAAGATGTCAACATCGAACCTTAGACTCAGCCTATTAAAAACAAATTTGTCAGTAACTTTTGCCTATAAACCTTCCATCTTCTCATCATTATTTTTTCCTCTTTCGCATTGTTTATGCTGAATGTGATTATCCTTCAGTTGGACATCTTTCTCTCTCTCTCTTTGTGTTGAGTTCTATTTCTTCATTTTCGCAATTGATCTCTAGGTTTTTTGCGATTAATTTCCGCTGTTTTTGCATTTTCAGCATGGTCATAATCAACTTACCTTATAGGGTTGTCATGGATGTTTACTAGCTCTTTCAAAGATTTTAGCAGCTTTTCGATTGATGATTATGGACTCCTAGTTCATGTCTTTTCGGATTAGTTAATTCTTAACAAACCAGGGGGCGTCTAATGCCCATCCTCCTTTTATGGGTTTTCGCTACATATCCCCATGCTGTTGATCCATATGCTAGCAGTGATCTAGCGACTGCTTTTATGATTCTCAACTTCGTGTTTCTGTTCATTTGGCTTCTTCTGTCTATAATCGGGTATAGTTCTCTTATTGTTACATTCGTTCAATCTACGGCATACTAGATATTTAACAAGTTCCGTCCATGCTGTTCGATACTAGGATAGAGGGATTGCTGTTAGGGTGAATAACACACTCCCTTCAAATTTTCGACGATTAGATCCTTTTCGGGATCTTCTTCAGAACTGTGAGAAAATTCATCTCAAACTTCAGATAAATGAACAATCGGACATACAAAAGAACAATACAATAATACACAATGTCTTCCTCTGAAGATCTTTTAGACAAAATAAATTCAACTATTCGATTTAGCCAGCATACACATGATTGCAAAGAAAAGAAAAGGGATAAGAATAAAAAAATGCTCTAGACGTACACCACTTCCACAAGGTATAATTTTGATTTCAATGCACTGAAAATTTTGGATGAAGAAAGCAATGACCATAAAAGATGTATCACTGAGATGATACACATTTCCAATAATGATACTGTGAACGTTAGAATAGATTGAGTATAATTTACAATAATCTATTGCGAGAAATCGAACTAGCAAGAAGAACCATCGCACATGTTTCGGAAAAAGAACGCATAAATAATATAGAAAGAAAGTGAAGAAACAAATGAAATTCAACAACTTTTATCATATCGTAATACACTTGACTGAATTGGTAAGACCAGAAGTTATGAACAACTTACGAAACAAATATTCGAAGGGGGAAAAATATAATGAAGAAAAAATATTGAAAAACGAAAATTAAAAAAAAACAAATCCAAATTTCACCTGAATGAGTCATTTTAATTTTAAATATTCCTGTCGTTTTATCATGTTCAAATGCAATTTATTTTGTCCAAAAGTTCTTTATAGGAAGACATTTTGAGTTGTTGTATTGTTCTTCCATATGTCCGATTGTTCATTTATCTGATTTTTGAAAAACATATTCTCACAGTCCTGAAGAAGATTCCAAGGAGGTTCGAAACGTCGACAATTTGAAGGGAGTGTGTTATTCACCCTAACAGCAGTCCTGAAGCCAAGATCCTCCTTTCCTAGTATCGCATACTTAATGTGCTTTTTCCACGTGAGTCCAATATCTGATATTCCTCCTAGGTATTTAGCTTTATTCTGCCATTATCGTTTATGGGTATCTTCGATTCCATGTTCAGTCTTCTTTTTTGAAAGAGAATTGCTTTACTCTTTGATTATCAATCGGGTACACCGTTGACCTATATCATCTGCAGCTTCTTGAATTTGTTTGTGAATCATTTTGTATTTCTGCTAACTGCTATGCCCATATCGTCTGCGTATAGAGCAAGCAGGCATCTTGGATTTCTGGGTATATCATGTTTGTATATTATAGAGTAGCGGTCCTGATATGGATCCTTGAGGAACTCCTGCTTCCAAATATCTGAGTGTGAAATGAACATCATCTTTTTTCACACAAATGTTTCTTCACCATAAATAATTTCTTAATAACATAGCTGCAGTTAGCATTCTATATGCTATTCCTTACCATATCGAAGGGTCTGGTTACAGCTAGTAGTACTAGCCCCGCAGCTTGTTTATTCTGAAATCCTTCTGTGATATTATGCTCAGCTGTTGTTCAGTCGAATGTTGTTTACTGAATCCATATTGTTCACTTGGTATCGTTTGAATTCCCCACTTACTAGAACTCGGAGATTATGTAATTCACTCAGTCTCAACATAAACTTTTACGGCGTTTCTCTGAGTACATTTAAAGGACAAATTGAAAATACTTTAATATGATATTGTCTTGATGGTTATACTTTTTTTGTGAGAGAGATTATTTATTTATTTGATTGTGATTGTTAACCAGAATTAATTTTTGTTACTAAGTGGATGCTGTTCTGGACTTTAATCTGTTTTTATCCCATATGCTAAATAAATAAATAAATTATGTCGTCTGGCCTAGACTCTCTCTACAATTCTTTCTATTTTTCCATTTGCTATGCTAGTAAGAGCTGCTGTACTTTTATTCGACATTTTCTCTCGCATTTTCTTCACCATGAGGTGTAATTTTATCTTTTAAAATTGTTGATTTTCTCTTCGATTTCGGCCGGAGATATTGGGTAAGAGATTTTGCCATCCTCTGATGCTTCTTTCATTTCTTCTTCATTATCTTGATTCCTTTGTTATAGTATCGGCAAAAGAGTTAGCTTTTCGCATATGTCATCCTATGCATATGGGGTGTGATTCTCGTTTTTTCACTGCGTACATTTTTTTGCATTTCGCAGGTTTGACTCATTTCTTAATTTTCAACAATGGTCCACGAGTCAATTGCAGATTTCTTCTTCCAAAAACACGGATTCTGGGTCTGTCTACTCTTGGCTACTATCCAAAAAAAAGGCAACATTGGTTTTCGATGTGCTGTTATTATCCTTTGAAGCTTGTTACAGGACCAGACTAGTTGAAAATAGAAGTTATATGTGTGAGGAATTTGTGGTAAACCATTCCCTTATACCCACAACCTCAAAATTATTGGCATCCATATTTTCCATTTAATTGCACCATAAATCAACCAAAGAATAGCGGGGAGGAAGACGGCAAAAATCATACAATATTGTACATTATTTATTACACCGATAACGCATACTGTCCGTAATTGAAAAGATAGAATAGTCACTTATTCAGGAGTTGGTTCGTATTAACCGTTCTTGCAAAACTACTGGTGAAGAAAATAAGTCACAATTTCAATAACCGCCATGACAGTTAATCTGTTTTCAGCCATCTCATTCCCGTAAACATCGGTAGCTGTTATACTTCAGGTCTCAGGATATGTTTAAGTATCCTGAACATTTGCTGCGGTATAAATTCAGAAAGTCATAAGCGTTTGACATGGCTTTCAATATTTATGTGACAGAAAAACCGATGTATTTTAAACTGGACAAAAATCTGAAGCAACATTGTTTCTTTTAATATGTTCATTGGTGCTCAAGGAATTCGTTATGTAGCTCTTAAGAGGATTGAAAGCCATCAGGGGCAGGATTTTTCATTATGTCCGCCTTACTGCAATATTCTTTGAATTACCGAGGTGTTGAATGGAAATGAGGTACCCATCTGACCCCATGTATGTTATGCTATTTTTCACGGTTTTTGAGTTATGAATTTGTATATGAACTTTGAGAATTTTCGACTTGACCATCTTGAAAAAGATATTTAAAAAAAGTACAAGACTTCTCTGTGAAATTCTTTTTGTAACTTAATCTCCATGAATTGTACTTTTATACATAAAATAACCAGATTCGTAACTTTGATAAAAATTATAGAAATGTTGGTCTCAAGTGAAAAAGTTACGTAAATTGGATTATGATCTGAATTTTCAAATCAAACTTGAAAATGTAAAAA
Organism: Adalia decempunctata; assembly: GCA_951802165.1. Taxonomy (NCBI): domain Eukaryota; kingdom Metazoa; phylum Arthropoda; class Insecta; order Coleoptera; family Coccinellidae; genus Adalia; species Adalia decempunctata. The sequence continues at coordinate 14,737,331 of OX637704.1, read as the reverse complement.
GGCTAATTCACGGTTTCTTAGTATGCTTAAAAACTGCGCTCAACAGTCAGCTTTTAGAATCATTGATTTTTATCAATTGTTTATTATATTTATATTCTATTTACCATTTTTTAATGGTACTTAACACACTACTTTTGCTGGAATAATTAGCCTTCAAAGTCATCGAGGTGGAAAAAATCAAAGAATTAGACATTTACTACAAAATTATTTTTTGCCATTTTAAGATATTGCTGATCAAGTTATGATAGAAAATGCTGAAAATTAATGAAAATTAGATTTAGATGTTGGTCAAGAAAAGTTCTAGATAAAAAACAGAAAAAGGTATGGCAATAAATCACACATCATAATGTAAATAAAAAGAAATTTATTTATAAAATTTACAGTAGGTGTTCAAAGTGGCCACCTCCAAACTAACTCGGAAACTGAAAATTTATTCGGAAAACTAAAAATTTAATTCAAAAGAAAACTGAGAAACACTTCTTGACACTTGATCGGCGGAATCAGAATTAACTGATGGCCAGGGAAAAATCTTTTTTTCCGGAGGGGAGGTGAAAAAGAATGCTCATATGTTCAAAAATTCAGACGAAGTCGCGTCGATGAAAACGTCTAGATTCCGGCTTATCGCCCCTCCATTACAAAAAACGCGGTTATCTGCAAGGTCGCGAATATTTATAACGCTGTGTCTAGAATCCCGGTACCGGTAACACATTTTTTACCGGTAGTTCTGATGAAGTCACCCATATGAGGCACTAAGTACCGGGATATAAGCGAATCCCGGTAAAAAATTTAGTCGTTGGCGGTCTCAAAGTGAAACATAACCTAACCTTAACGTTTTCAGTTGTTATGTTGATGCGTGAAAGTGTTTGGGTGAATTTACGCTCAAAAATGATTTTTATTGTTGAATGTTGAACAAACCTTCGAAGTTTCGAAGAAGTTAAGGAGACTGTGTGTGCATGAGAATGAGACACTCGCGAAGTACTGGAAAAAGGACGCCCGATTAATTGCTTCCAGTTGAACAATGAATTACAAGCAAAAAAAACCTTTTCAAAAAAAGCTTTTATTTTAATGCTATAAAAAAAAATTCCAACGACATAATATCAACTTATAACTTCACACAATTTATATCATCTCGCTTGTCGCGAGGTCAATGTAAGTATATACCCAAAGGTCCGAAGTTCAATCCCGAGCTAGGAAAGAAATTTTCTAGTCTCGGTAGGGGCCACCATTCTCACTGTTGGGTCAAAAATTAACAGTGCTGTGCCTAAGGTGGCGTAAGGACACAGTAACAAAGCCTACACAGAACACAACTGCTTACTCCGAACTCGGCACAAGTTACAAGCTTCGAAGCTTGTAGTTTCAGAGAGGTCTCCTCAGGAGACCTATGAGTAGTCAGGATAAACAATATATCATATCATATCATATCATTACTATTTAATTAAACTGATATAAGAAAAATTTCATTCAGCAGATTGAGATACTCAATTGTATAGGCACTAGTTTATTTAAAAAAGTATATCGCGCGACAAGCTTTTATGATCATATAAATTGTGTATAATGAGTTTATAAGTTGAGAGTTGAAATTTTAAAGGAAAATTTTATTTTCTTCTCTTTAGGGCATTTTTACATAAAAGCTTTGTTCGAGAAGGTTTTTTTTTGCTTTTATTTCATTTCCTACTTTTTAGTTATTTCTAAATATTCTCAACATGCCCTTTCATTTGATGCTCATATTGCAGAAGTGCATGAAAAATAACTATTCCGCCATCTTGGATGTTCCGCCATATTGGATTTAGAATTAAGTCACATTATTTTTAGAGTTACTCTCAACAAGCCCTTTCATTTGATGCGAATAGAAAAAATATTATTTCAAAACACTTAGTTTTATTTCATGCCAATAGTGTATTGGCATGAAATAAATAAATAAATAAATTTGTTCAAAACTAGCTGCCATAAAAATTTACTTCATTTTAATTTTCAACATAATCATAAAATAAAAAATGAAAACACCGGGATTTACTTAAATCCCGTCACCCACTGCGTCATGTAGGTGACGTCATTAAAACTACCGGTAAAAAATGTGTTACCGGTACCGGGATTCTAGACACAGCGTATTTATAACACATTTCATCGTTTTCAAACATAAAAAAGCAATGAAAAACCGATCGGGATAATTTAAATTTTCGAGAAAATTTTTTCACTAACCACCAGAATGAACGATACCCGAACAGATGGATCGGACGCAGTCGACCAATCAAGGGGCTCCCACGTTCACCTGACCTTAATCCCATCGATTTTTTCGTTTGGGGTTATTTCAAAGAAATTGTTTACGCCCGAGAATGTTCGAGTGAAGGCGAGCTGCGACTGAAGTTGAGAAGCCGAACGTGTCCTGAGAGAGAACAGGGCAGGTTTTATGCGATTAAAAGAAAATTTTCTAAGAAGGTGTAGAATGTGTATTGAGGCTGGAGGTGGCCACTTTGAACACCTACTGTAAATTTTATAAATAAATTTCTTTTTATTTACATTATGATGTGTGATTTATTGCCATACCTTTTTCTTTATTTTTATCTAGAACTTTTCTTGACCAACATCTAAAGCTAATTTTCATTAATTTTTAGCATTTTCTATCATAACTTGATCAGAAATATCTTAAAATGGCAAAAAATAATTTTGTAGTAAATGTCTAATTCTTTGATTTTTTCCACCTCTATGAATTTGAAGGCTAATTCTAGCAAAAGTAGAGTGTTAAGTACCATTTTTTTATCAATGATTCTAAAAGCTGACTGTTGAGCGCAGTTTTTAAGCATACTAAGAAACCGTGAATTAGCCTTTTTGCATTTTTAATTTTGATTCGAAAATTCAGATCATAATCCAATTCACGTAACTTTTTCACTTGAGAGCAACATTTCCATAATTTTTATCAAAGTTACGAATCTGGTTATTTTATGTATAAAGGTACGATTCCTGGAGATTAGTTCACGAAAAGAATTCCACAGAGAAGTTTTGTCCTTTTTTTAATATCTTTTTTAAGATGGTCAAGTCGAAAATTCTCAAAGTTCATAAAAAAATCACAACTCGAAAACCGTGAAAAATAGCATGACATACATGGGGGTGATTCGAATAGCCCATGACACGAGGGACCTGTTTTTTCCTTTTTGACGTCAATCTCTTGGCCACCCTGTATGCATTCAAGTAATTACAGAGTATTGAAAAGAAAGTTATGCTGTTGTTTTCTTTACATAGAACGAGCTCTCAAAATAGGATTCCCTCGTAACAATTTCTGTAACGTATGCAAATGGTAAAATAAACCATAACCTATTACTTCTGGCTTAACCGTTCTAGAAGAATTCCCTCAAGAACAGACCCTGTCACCTTTAATAGCAATGCATTTTCTCGACCTCATACATAATTTGGTAATTTTTATTTTGCTGAGGGAACTGAATAGATGCCTCCCTCCATGCCATTCAAATAAATCGGGCGAGAATGATTATGAATTTAGAGCGGTCGTATTTGTATAAAGTTGACATTAGCGGATGGAAATGGGTAATTGTGGGGCCCTGCTAAGCTGTTACAGGACGCAAATCGGAGTCCAGGAACTCGTATCGTAACTCACGTCCTTAATTTCTATTAATTCTTGGGCCGTTGGACCGAGCCGCATTGAAATACCCTTTCATTTCGGGAAAAATTAAAAATGAGCGCTTTGTGGCGCGAACAATGCAGAGACATAACCATTAGGTGACGATTTTGGGGGAGACCGCTGCTGGTATCTTGGGCCTCATCGTCATTCAGGGTTTCACTCGCAGGTGGTAGACTAGCGTCGTCGGCTCACAGAGGGATTCTTGTTAACAAGCGCCAGCTATTGAAGGAGCTTTTAGGAGCTTTCCTCGGTAATAAATTCATAAATACACAGTACTCTTGTCAGCCATGTTGTCACTTCAAATGGTCATGTTTATACAGGATGTCTCAACTAAAGTGTCCACCCTCAATAACTCAACAACGAATCAGAATTTGTGAAAACACTCAGACAGGTCGATTTTTGATGACAGGGGGACATGATCTGAGATACAGAGCTTGTTTCTACTAGTCACCTCCTGGAGAGGGTTGCAACCCCATCAGGAATAGGGAAAGTGGGTAGTTTTGTAGCACAAATTCATGCATGGATTCAAATTTGTATGATCCTGACGTTTGTGTTCTTATGAGTGAACATTCACAAAGTTACAGGGTGTTTTTTATGGAATTATGGTACCGATAAAACGAAATGTTCCAACTGATCGTATAATTTCTATTGAGAGAAAAATATTTTTAACAAACAGTATTAGTAAAAATTTACCGCAAATGCTCGAAGTGCTCGTCATTAGATTGCATGCAGCGATACAATCGTACTTCAAAATCATTTCGTACATGCTTCAGCATTTGAGGAGTCATGTTACGACATTCTGCCACAATTCGTGTTCTTAGGTCGTCTAAATCTGCAACTCTGGTTGTATAAACTCTTCTTGTCAACGTTTGATATTGTAAATCAAACATACAGTGTTTCATTATAAAGTCAAATGAACTTCCTAGAACCCCTCAACAACAAAAACTATCACGAAATCCATCTTAGAAATTGAAGATACAAGTTGAAGTCTATTGGTTTCAGCATTTAACTAAACAAACTTTTCACTCTTTGAATAGGTAATGAACCGAACTGGCAGCAAAAGCTATCAGCTACCTCCTGATGTGATTAGAAGAGCCATGAGCATGAAGCATTTATGAGACGCCTTGACATAAATGGTCAGAACTATGAGCAATGAATCCCATACACCTCGTTATCATAGAGGTGGCTATGAAAACAACACTCAGAATCTGGGAACAGGGACAATGGCAGGATCGCGGAGGACACAGGGGGCACGCCATGGCTCTCAAGATGGTGGAGGACATTAAACCGTCCCTCTTCCACAGAGGGGACCGTGGGGACACCCGATTCTGCTTCGACGAGCCCTACAAAGTAGTTGTCCCTGCCAGAGATCAGTGGTGTAAGCCAGACAGGCTACTAAAACCTGAAGGTCCCACCTGGTACACCGACGACTCGGTTTGCAACACACTGAAATCCCTCTCTGAAATAAAAGTAACCTCAAACTTGGTCTACGAATGCAGAAAGGCCCTGCGCGAGCTTGGCTCACATAACACTCTCAATGTTGTCTGGTGCCCGGCGCATGCGACTATCTCTGGTAACATGAAAGCAGCATGAAACCTCTTCAAGAGATGGATTGATAATAAATTCTCCTCTGAGTGGAGCACGAGAACGGACCTCAGGCAGTCGAGACTCCTTATCAAGGGGCCTTCTTCGAAGCCGGAGATCAAAAAGCTCTTGATTCTCGAGAGGAAGCAATTGTCTCTGGTGACTGGTGCCCTAACTGGTCATCTGTTTAACCAACATTTGAAAAGAATGGATCTTACTGAGTGTTCCCTGTGCAGTTGGTGAAAGAACGCGGATGAAACGACGGAGCATATACTGTTCACGTGCGACGACTTATCTACACTGAGGTTAACACACCCAGGGAACCCTACACCTTCCATCTCTATGGTGAGAGATACTCCTCCCTGTCGGCTCGCGGCATTCTTGTCAGCGTGCCTTCGGGTCTGAGTCTCTCCAGTATTACACAAATGCGGTATGAACAATGGGCCATAAGGCCTACGTTCGGCCAACGAAAGGCACCGCACAGGAAGAAGATTAGCAATGAGCATCTCTTTTAGTTTAATTGATTCCCCAGATCTGGATCACCCTCATTCGAATAAGTTTTGTGTTTTACAATAAGTAATGCTACAATAGACCTTTCCAGAATACGTAGAACAAAGATGCAAGATGTGAACTAAACCAGAATGAGAGAGAAACAGGTATATTTCATGCTCAACTTGTGGGCAGCATTAAAAGATGCGCAAACCTTAGTGCGAGAGAGAAAAGAAAGAGAGAGAGGGTAGCAATGAAATGAGATCCTACTGGTTTTATCGTAACTTGACCGTCAATTAGTAACAAGACATTGTTGAGGCATACTAAAATTTAGATTTTCGATAAACAATACAACAATTAACATCCACATCCAAAAAGTCGGCTGCGTAAAATAATAATATCAATTGTCAAATGTCAACGATTTAAGGAGGGAAATTTTGACGACCAATGATATTCATTCTTAGTCCACAAGTGACGCGCGCAACTTTCACCTTCACAGGTAATTCTGGAAAGGTCTATTGTGATGTTGTTATGATTTTAAATCGTCTTGCAACGGTCGTATGATTCGTCAGAACTATGTAACGCACCAACTATTTGCAAATACATTATCTTCTGTTATTGCTTCAGCGCGAAAACAACAATGAGCACAACATCCCTAAACGGAAAGGTTCTACCTGGAAACTGGGTTGGGCATATGAGGATATTGAATAAAGTACATTTAAACCTCTTGGCAAAACCATCGGATGTTAGGCCAACAACTGATTGCATCGGAAGATTTTCTATGGTCGAAGCTCGTTGAAGATTTTGTTTGTAAGGCAAGAAGAACCACCTATCTAACGAGCAAAGCCTTTCGTAGATTTCCCCTAGGAACAGCGGCGTAGCTACGTGGGTGCAAGGGTGTGCAGTGCACCAGGGCCCCCGACCTAAGGGGGCCCCCAAGCGCTGACCATCCAATCGCGTTTGAACTTAAAAAAAATTCAAACTTTGATTTTTCTCTGAGATCTATTATGTGAATAACATTCTTTTCATTATATTCAGTTGTTGAAAAATGTTTTTTCCGAAATATCATCAAATCTAGGGATTTATTGCCAAAATTCACTGGTGAATCGGACACCTATCTAAAAAAACTAAATCCGACTAGATGGTACAGTAGGGTTAACATAATTTCGGCAATCAAATTTCATTTTTTTCATATCATTCGTGCATTAGCTGAAATAGAAGAATAAATTCTTGCAAATAAGAGCGAAAACAAGCAGAAATTAAAAAAATGTTGAATTTTGAATTTATTTTCCTCGGCGATTTAATGCACCGCATTCTCAATGATATCAATTATGCGTCTGAAGTATTACAAAAATGCGATGTCAGTTTGGACGACGTATGCAGAGCTTTAGATCAGACGAATACGAAGAAAAAAATTTATAGGAGTGACTTCGAGTCCTTCAAGTGCAAGGCTAGAGAAAATGTCATAGCATATGGTAAAGATCCCCATTTCGAAGAAAAGAGACAAAAAAAAGATAAAAAATATTTCGATGAATTAGCTTCCGATCACCGATTTCGAAGCAGGGGAGAATTTTTCTAAATAAATATTTTCAATAGAGTGCTCGGTACAATAATTTCTCAATTTCAGAAGTCGCCTTCTTATATTTCGGTTGCAGTTTTCAACAAACTGCCGAATCATTGGAAACTATTGAGTTTCATTAAATTTGAAAGAGAATTGCAGGCGCTCCTTGTAACAAAAGCGCATTATTCGCTCTGCGACACAAACCTATCTGTGATATGAGTATAGTTTGCTCTAGACTGTAAGTTCATTTTATGTCCATATTTATTTTAATAATGTATTATTAATGCTGAAAATTGACGAGTACACGCTATTGTATTAAGCCTGTAGTACAATAAAGATTTGATTGATTGAATTCAAGTTTCGGGTGTAGGTATGACTGCAGTCAACAAAATTTGGAATTTTCACCATCATTTCTACTAGATATAGGTAGACGAAAAAACTGTAATTCAAAGTTTCGACCAATTTCAAAGTAAATATTGCGATATGAAGGGGACCAACTTTCAAATTCAAGTTCTCAATATTTATCACCTATTTCTACCTGAATTGAATAAGACAATTCATGAATTGTAGGTATATGAAAATAATAAGGAAATACGGAATGCTGGAATGCATGTAACAGAAGTATTTACAGCAATATTACTGTTCCATACAATCTTCCTGTCACCTCTGTAGAAGCTAAAAGATCTTTCAGCAAATTAAGAATAATATAAAATTATTTGCCAAGCCAAGCTCAACTGGGATATTTAGGTATGGCTTATACCTATCAATTGAAAATGAATCTGCATCAAGTCTAGATTTGAGTGAAGTCATTGAATCTTTCGCAAAGAGTAGGTCTAGAAAGAGGTTGTAAACATATTTTTTTCCCAGAGAATAAATGACTTCAAATCTAGACTTGACCTCTATAGGTTCGAATCCCCAATAATTAATTTGAATTCATTCCTCGAATAATTTATTCTTATTGTGATTTCACCAAATAATCTTACGTATCAATAAAAAAATAAGGCTAGAAGGTCATAGTGACAATGACAATTTTTTTGTTAATATTTGTACATATAGTAAATATCTATGAAACATGTTTTTAAAGCCCTTTTTTTCATCCACATTAATATAACATTAATATAATGAATTTAATATACCTACCAAATACATAAATAACAACACAATTTATTCAAGTATATTCCTCAACTGTACCTTCAGTAAGTAACTTTGCTTCTTCGAAGTATTTATATTTTGACTCGAAAACAATTCATTAAGGGGCCCCTCTTCGATTTTTGCACCAGGGCCCCGGACTATCTAGCTACGCCACTGCCTAGGAACCTTAAGAGGTCCGCCTTATCCTAAAATTTTCAGGTTCTATCTAGAGTCCCTATAAGGTGACCCTCGACTCCCTTGTTTCTTCTTCAGAAAGGCGATTTTGGTTATGAATACTTTCTTTGTTGTATTTTTTCGTTAGGTAAATGTGCATCTTTTTTCTTTTGTTATCTTGTGGTAATAATAATATGCATTATGTGTTATTTCTTGAAAATCTCGGAAAAGGAAAAGTAGTCATTAACGTCTTTCAGTTCATCTCGAATAGAGAATATTTGTTCAAAAGGTCAAAGATCCATTGAATTCTTTGGAATATCAGTGGAGACATCAGGAGTAATTGAATCACATGAAAACATCTTCAGTCACACGGTTCAATTTTGGGTGGTGTCGAGAAAGAAACAACGAGTATAATCTATATATATAAAGAAAGATGTTGGTTACACCATTTATAACTCGAGATCGGATGGACTGTTTGTTATGAAACTTCATAAATGGATTCGTCTACGGTCTGGTTATTAAAAAATACAATAAAACTTTGAAAAAATCGATGAAAATTTTACTTATACAGGAAATGCTTTTCCTCCTTTTCAGTAAGGCCACTAGATGTCGCCACAGTTACAGTTACGCTACCGCTTATTCGTTGGTACTTCATTTGATATTCTCCGCGTTAGATGGCGATAAAACAAATAGTGTGTACAGTAACTATATTCCCTCTATAGTCACTGTAATAGTGTGTAATTTGAGTTGCCTACAACTCTGCGCTGTTGGGCAAAACCAAAATGTCTTAGCGTAGGAGTACAGATGTCTTAAATGATTAGATTTCGTTGGGATATGAGAAAAGTTTCGTTCTTACCACTTCAGATGGCGCTATTCACACATTATGACTGATGCTTATTATATTTATTCCAAATAACGTAATCGTGAAGGTACTATATTTGACATTATCACAATTAAATGACGATGAATTTGTCGAGGCTTTCGCGGCCATCGATTGATATCATCTGTTCTTTTTTCGAGCATTTCGGTCGTCGTGGTTTGAAATGGTCGAAAAAAGAACATATGACATCAATTACTGTGCAATTTACATAGGGCTTATAGTACCATGAAAGGCTATTAACAGATCAAAAAGCGGTTGAATATCACAGTGAATTTTTATCGAAATTTCAAGTAAATCGGATTTTGGCGATCAGTTTCAATCGTGAATTGTCCGTTCTCATCTCTCCTCATAATTTTTGAAACGTTTTTGAATTTCTGTTTGGGTAATAAATATATTTGCGGAAATAACTGAATCCAAAATTGCCATTATTAGTGATTGACATATTATGACATATTATTTTTGTGTATCTGTTCTGTGTGATAGCTCATATCCATGGAAACATTGGGCAGTTCAAAAATCAGAGTGGATTTGAGAAATCCACCGTAAGTATCATTAGGGCGGAACAAAGTTCGCCGGGCCAGCTAGTACATAAATATTCTGAAATTTTGTAGGATCGAAATTCATTCGTTGGTGCTGATTTTCGATTTTCATCACACAACACCAGTTGAAATAAAATATTCGACAGAGATTAAAATACCAACTATTCCATCCCACGTGGAGTACCAACGAATGAAAATGGCATGAAACAATGCAGATTATGACTAATCAAATAATTTCTCTGTGGTCACGATTGTTAGTTCATAATCTCCTTTGCAGCTCGCTGAACTGTTGATATTGCATAGTATCCAACAAGAGGACATTTCAGTTATTGTTTAATTAATTGGACATATTAATATATTGATTAGTTCGGATGATCATTGTTTGAAATTTAATTTGAAGCTATGTCCGCCGATATTATATAGGTGAACGTATGTGGATCTAATTGCATTGACCGCTAACTAATTCCCCATTGTTGATAGATTCGGCCATAGATTTTGTGTTAGTCTAGACTCTGGAGCGACGGTTCATGGAATCCTTTGACGTGATTGCCATAATAATATATGCTGTGTGCACTCACTGACGAAATTTCTATCATAATCCACAGTAATACAAGTGTCATTGTCAATATCCATACGCTAGGAATTTCTCTGCGTGATTTTGTGTAATTACACTTCAAAGTGCATTCCAAACGCGTTTGTCTCAAGCCCTTCTAATTGCGGCCCGGTAAGCCCTTATCTGAAGATCCGAACACATCATAGCCCATGACCTATCAGAACGCTACCTATACTCCATTCACTTTTATGAAGTATCCCGATTGGCCATGAAATTCTGACACATTTCACCGTGTATATTTTGAAAATGTTAGGTTATAGTCATTTTGCCGTCAGATACATACGCAACGTTGTCGTTTCTACATAGAGATTGTAGTAATTACGTATTTATCTAAATGTTTATTTACTTTGGGAAAATAATGAATTTGAGAGAATATTATGTAAATTCAATGATTCCGAAGACCTGGCAAATGTTGAAGAAACATTTTCTCTGGTAAATACTGGAAATATTTCACGCATATAAACATGGTTGGAAGATTCAGTGATGCTATTTTCTCTTACGGAAATGAAGAATCGAGTGTTGAAATTTAACTGAAAAATAATGGTCAGAATAGTCCGTTACTTTGTGATAGTTCATTCGAAAAGAGAATAAAAGTACTCGAATAACTCGATAGTTCGATAGTTTCTGAACGAACAGACAGAAGACATTTGAATGCTTTTTTGCACAATTCGAAATACTCCACTAGGGAAATGTAATATTACTACGAAATCTGTGTAGCAGTTAATCCTTGAAAGAACTCACTCAATATACAAATTAAAATCGAGTGAATGGAAATCAGCATTGGCAACGTCTCTGAGAATCATTTGACATTTAACGAGTACCAACGTGCGTCAGTTTTAAGTGAAAGAACTTGATAAACCTAAATTATGGCCGACCGGGATACTTTATAAGAGTGAATGGAGTATATGTATGCATCAGACCCTCAAATATATAAAAGCATTCTGATTTTTTTCACAATATTTGAATTTTCACCATTTATGGAAATCACCATATCCAATGAATAAGGCAGAACACAATATCTCCATCGCTTTCTGTGATTTTGTGTATTTCTAAGGCACTAAACCCCAGACCAGCTCGAGTGCGAGCCAGGTAAAACAATCTCCAGAACATTGCAAGTACTGCACGCCTATCACACCTATCAATAGGAGCCATACTGAACACAAAAGCAAGGAACCCGCCCTTTACGTCCTGCGTAAAGCCTGAGCAATGCACAGGGGCAATCACTTAGTTGTGGATGTTATTACAAAAAACCACCCCGTTTCTTGAGATATCCCGAATAGACGACAACCTACTAACTACATCCAGCTAAATACACTGCGCGAAAAAATTAACGCACATTCTGAAAATCTAAATTTTAATGAAAGTTAGCTCTACATTGACTTTATTTTATAACTTATTTTTTATGTTCTCTCGGGAAGGTTTTGAACGAAACACTACAGGATTTCACGAAATCTTATGTGAAAGAAGAGAAATGAACAATTTTCAAAATACTGAAATGCTGATAAGTGATTTAATACTTGGTATTTCCACCCCTCGCGTTAATTACAGCTTGGCAACGACGGTTCATACTCAAAATGAGTGATCTTAAAATGTTCTGATTTAATCCTTCCCAGATTTCTCCGAGTTGGATTCCTCAGTCATTAAGAGTAGCTTAATGATTTTCTGAACTTCTATTGAGGTTGTCCCAAACCTGCTCAATCGGATTGAGATCTGGACTTCTTGCTGGCCATTCCATTCGAGAGACTTCAACCTCTTCAAGGTACTCCTGAACGATGCGCGCACGATGAGGTCTGGCAATATCGTCCATAAAAATGAAATTTTCACCAATGTATTTGGCAAATGGTACTTCATGCTCTTCAAGAATATTCCTCATATACTTATCAGCATTCATAGCTCCATTATCAACGACCACTAGGTCTGTGCGAGCAGTCAAAGATATTCCACCCCATACCATACTCGATCCTCCCCCGAAACCAGTAGTATTCAGGAAATTTCACTGAGCATATCTTTCATGTGGACGTCTGTATACAAGGGAACGTCGATCACAATGGTAGAGGCATAATCTGGACTCATCTGTGAAGAGAACTCTTTCCCAATCGGCCTCTTCCCAATGGATATGCCCTCTCGCAAAATCCAAACGCGCCCTTCGATGGGCTGGGGTAAGAGCTGGGCCTCTTGCCGCGACACGAGGCCTTAAATCATATTCTCTGAGGCGATTTCTTATTGTCTGAGTGCTAATTTGCACCTCATGAGTTTGCCCAAGCTGATTTTGAAGGAGGCGAGCGGTTGCAAACCGTTGTCTCAACGAAGAAACTCTCAAGTAACGTTCTTGAATGGCAGTTGTTACCCGTGGTCTACCCTGTCCTGGTCTTCGGACATTCATATCTGTCTCCCTGTATCGCTGCAACATTCTGGACACACTTGTATGGGAAACTCCAAACCTTTCTGCAATTCTTGTGTATGTCCACCCTTCTTCTCGCAAAACTACCGCTTGGGCACATTCCTCTTGGGTCAAATTGCGTGTTTCGCGTTGCATAGCGATCGAGTGTAGAAATCAAACGAAAGAAAAACTATTGATCACTAGAATTGATCGAGAACAACTGATTTTAGAATGGAGCCAATACATTCAAAATCTGATAATATCATCTTTTTTTATTCCTGCCGGGAGAAAACATCTGCATTGAAGAAAAACGTTTAAAGTGGATAACATATGCATGCATAATTCTGATAAAAATAATTATCATTGAGAACACCTCCAGTTGTAGAATAAATTTGAGATTTCCATAATGTGCGTTAATTTTTTTGCGCAGTGTAGAATCTCAACCTGAGGACAGGGCAGTGGCGGCTCGTGACAATTTGAGGTGGTGCGAGGCACATCAGAAAAAAAGATTCCTTGCCGTGGCATTGCCGACAAAAAGGCTGTTGAAAAACTGACGTCTAAAATAAATAAATTGTGACGCATTCTTCCTGCTAAATCCATTTCGCCTTCGGGTCTCGGATAGTGGTCGAATTTAGTAACAAAATTAAGGGACTTTTTGAAAGATATCATACGAACACTGAAAGAAACTTACTCATACACGATAAACAGTTGAAACACTTTTTACAAATCCCACCTTTTTCGATAACTGACCTGAGTTCCCGATTAATCTGAATAGTGTAGAATAATTGCAGTTTGCCCTTTGCGAGGAAATATCTAGATTCGAAGGACTAGCCGAAGACTCGACGTAACATGTGGCTTTTAGGCGTGCGTTTTCCAGGGGTAATGTCCATGATGTAGGATAACGCGCTAGACTAAAGGAAGTGCGATGCTCTGCCGTTCACTGGGAGATGAGGAAGTGAGATGGATACACAGAAATCATGAGATATGGAAACGTAGACCCAGGGTCGTATTTTGTTGTCATATAATGAAGGGAAAAAACGAAATTTGCATATGGATGAAGATGATAAAAAAAATGTTGAATGATGAAATAAATAATTGATAAAATATGATAATTATACGAGTAATTTTCGGCCTTTGTTGGTGAGGCACTACCTCACATGCCTCAAGGGACAAGCCGCTACTGGTACAGGGACCATTTGGACGGATGGTTTCTGTTTTACTAGAAGGTTCAATAAAACATGGTTTTCTGTATCGAAGTATTGAAATATTATTTGATTCAGAAAATATACTTACATTTGGGGATTATGTATGAAACAAAATATCTTGTAAATTACCGCTACGGCTTTGCTGGCGTGTATAGGTGTACCTTTTTGATGAAATTTTCTATAACGTTATTGAATGCTTGTGGAGGTATTTCATCGATGCATCATCTAATTTCGTCGTTCGATGCTTCGATCGTTGCATTACCTTTTTGATGAAATTTTCTATAACGTTATTGAATGCTTGTGGAGGTATTTCATCGATACATCATCTAATTTCGTCGTTCGATGCTTCGATCGTTGCAGTTTTATTGGCATAAACCTGTGAGTTCAGATAACCCCACAGCCAGAAGTCCAAAGCGTTAAGGGGAAGTATCACCTTTTGAATCGTGGTAGAGACTTGATTTTTTTTAATTCAAAGAACGTCCCGAGGGCAAATAGTTTCCTTTTTTCGATTTAATTAGTTTTTCAATTGAAAAAATTAGGGTAATCGTTAGATCTCTGCAATATTTGGGTTATTGAATATGTTTTTTGTTTTTCATGAGTACAAGCTATACTTTTGAACTAATCATCATGAAAATTTTTGTAGTTTATAGAAGATTTAATTGCCGAGGGCAAATTATTGCGATTTTTTCCAAAAACTGATGAATAACCGTCGAAAAAAAATCATTAAGTGTAGTTTCCAAAACGCTGAAGTTCAACCTGTTTTTTTTTAATTGAAAAACTGATTAAATCGAAAAAAGAAAATTATTTGCCCTCAAGACGTTCTTCAACTTCAATTAAAAGTCTCTACGTCGTGAATAAGGGTAGTTACTCGTGAAATAAAGAGACCACTTTTTGAATGGAGATTTACCACGATTCAAAAGGTGATACCTCCCCTTAACTCGCAAGAGCCCTGTGGTAAACTCTGGTCACCAAATCGGGAAATGACAAGACCAGGAGCAAACTCGTGTAAGATTCTCTGATAGCTAGTTTTCTCTCAAACAGATCTCTCCATGTGGTGGTCGATGGAGTTTCGTCTGACTCTCTACCCATAAATGCTGGTGTTCCGCAGGGATCAATTCTGGCTCCAACACTATTTCTACTTCACATCAACGATTCGCTGGAAGCAACTTCGTGTCCAGTGCACAGCTTCGCGGATGATAGTACCCTCCATACCGCCTTTTCTTCTAGGGCTCCAATACCAGCCCGCCAAATCAAAAACGAACGAGGAAGAAATGTTAACAATATAAATATGGACTTGGCAGCAATCCTTGAATGGGGATCTAATAACCTGGTAGAATTCAACGCAAACAAAACACAAGCATATCTTTTCTCTAGAAAAGCCGATCTTACTGTGCCCAGCATAAAATTGTCGGGAGTGGCCATACCATTGAAGTCATCCATTTCGATGCTTGGCATTACTGTCGGCAGTAACCTTTCCTGGGAGAATCACGTGAGATCCATTGCTAAAAGTGCATCCCAAAAACTTGGTTTTCTGTTTCGTGCCAGGAGCTATTTCACCTCAGGTCAGCTGCTTATGATCTATAAGGCACAGATTCGACCTGTCCTGGAATACTGTTCCCATATTTGGAGTGCTGCACCTAAACACACCCTAAAACTCTTGGATTCCGTACAAAAAAGGGCAATTCGTCTCGTCGGTGATGCATCGCTTACAAGCTCGCTCACTTCTCTGGAACACCGTAGAAAAGTGGGCGATCTGTCTCTATTTTATAGGTATTTCCATGGGCGATGCTCTTCTGAATTATCAGCAATCGTTCCCCCTCTGGCAGTCCCTTCCAGACTAACCCGTCAAGTTAAGTCTTCACACCCCTTCGTGGTAACTTTGGAGACCTGCAGAACATCTCTCTTCAAAGACTCGTTCATCCAACGAACAGCGAGGCTTTGGAACACATTGCCTAGGGAGGTATTCCCCGAGGCATATAACCTCCAGAAATTCAAGAAGAACACCATTTCCTACCTGCTTGCCCTTGGTTCTCACGATGTTCTCTGAACATTACAGGATATTCCTTTTCGTGAAAACCACAACATTAAAAAAAAAAAAAAGATCGTCAGGCGGCACATGTGGCACCATCTTGTTAAAACTACACGTCGTCAAGATCAATAGCTGTCGAATGAGCACGATAATGTTCGCCATTCACCGTTACTGCATTTTTTGACAATCAGGACGCGTTGTTCCACCGTGTAATGCTCCTTGTTTTCTTACTCCCACCTGTCAACATTCGATCGCGTCGTAATCAAGTGACATTAGACTGTCAAACATGGCACCCAATTCAACCTTTTCGAAATTTGACTCAGGGTTAGATACAAAGTGTCCCCAACGATATCTCATTTTCATTCTTCTCCATTCCAAAGAATAGATGAAATTTGCGTGCTGTTTCGAAACAAATATCGCATCTCTGATAAAAGTATTCTACTTTCGAATTCCACTTGTTTCAGAATGTCTATTCGCGTTCCTTAATGAACATTGGATCCTCAGAAATATTCGGATTCCGTCGAGTATTCGATTCCGCAACCACTAATTAGATTGTGAGAAATCCAGAACATTCGATACCTAGAGCATCAAATGTTAGTGGTTCACTATCTTTTATCCACCTGTTACAGCTCTGAAGATTTAAGGCCATTTGATCCAGCGTGCATTCGAGAGCACCGGCTTTGGTATTCATTTCCATCGAGCTGCCAGAAAAACGCCGAAGCATTAGGAGATTTGTTTGATATATGTTTCATCTGTGTAAATGGAGCAGTTATTAAGCATTGTTCGCGCGGGGAGCTGAATTGGACGCGATATCCCGGCCATCAATTTACGCCGATGCAACAACGTGTCGACACCCTGACAGACGATGCATCCACGATACATCCACGGATTGCGAAGCTGCAGCTTGATTAACGCGGTAATGAAGCGCCGATGGTGATAAATGACCAATAATGACTCACTGTTATTAGCCAATGCAGTTATGCAGGTGAGTATCCTGGACAGTATTTACTTCTCGTCCACATTCGCATCAAACAATGCTGGATCCGGTAAATTACGCCGGGCAGGGAACGGACAATTTGATAATACGATTTATCAAAACTATCAATTCGGGTCTAATCTCTTCACCCCAGTCCGAATTAAATTGAAACTGGAAACGGTTCAACGGTCGTTCCGCACAGACGCGCCGCGACGGCCTCTCGATGCACCGATCAGTCCACGACGACTGCAATCAGCATGATTGAAATCGGAGTGAATCGAATTAGGAAAGGTACAAATACTGTGACAATCATGTTAGAGATGCTCAAATAAGAGCCATCAGTTTATTTTGTGAAATACTCTTTGACATGAAACTGCAACACCAGACAAAATAAATATTTAATTACCAACACGAAGAAACTGATTGAGATTTTAAATCGACAGTGTATTTCAGAAAGCGTCAATTGTATTTCAGAATAGTTAATTGAATTTCAGAAAGCGTCAATTGTATTTCAGATTAGTCAATTTGATTTCAGAAAGCGTCAATTGTATTTCAGATCAGTCAATTGTATTTCAGAAAACATCAAATGTATTTCAGATCAGTCAATTGAATTTCAGAAAGCGTCAATTGTATTTCAGAAACCGTCATTTGTAATTCAGAAAGTAGGAATATCATTTCTCCACGACTGCATCGAATTGGACCAACGTATAGGTAATATCGAGACAATCCCCCCATGCTCCATGCACCCCAAAGTCTTCCAGAAAACAGTTGTGGCGAATATTTGAAAAATGCTCGAATAAGAGTTTTCAAGAATTACAGTCCCTTTTTTTCCCATTTCCCGAATACAATTGACGATTTCTGAAATTAAATTGACTGATCTGAATTACAAGATATGTTTTCTCAAATGCAATTGATGATTTCTGAAATACAATTGACGCTTTCTGAAATACAATTGACTAATCTGAAATACATTTGATGTTTTCTGAAATGCAATTGATGTTTTCTGAAATACAATTGACTAATCTGAAATACAAGTGATGTTTTCTGAAATACAATTGACGCCTTCTGAAATACACTCGGCAATGGTGTAATTCTACACCATTTCCAAGTGTATTTCAGAAAGCGTCAATTGTATTTCAGAAAGCGTCAATTCTATTTCAGAATAGTCAATTGAATTTCAGAAAGCGTCAATTGTATTTCAGATTATATCATATGTATTTCAGAAACCATGTATATCCTCCTGATTCCTGATGTCCAATGTATTGGACAGCCAGATTTTATCATATTTTTTGACGAGTACTGAATTTACGTTGGCCAAACCTTCATTCCAACGTATAGGTAATATCGAGGCAACCCCCCCATGCTTCATGAATCATCCACGAACCCCAAAGTTTTCCGGAAAACAGTTGTGGCGAAAATATTTGAAAAATGCTCGAATAAGAGTTTTCAAGAATTACAGTTTCTTTTTTGTGTCACATTAAACCGAATTTCCAAATATCACAGTCATCTCGCTATCAGTCTCGGGACACGAATGACCATTTCCCAAATACAATTGACGATTTCTGAAATTATGTAGATTGACTGATCTGAATTATAAGTGATGTTTTCTCAAATGCAATTGATGATTTCTGAAATACATATGATATAATCTGAAATACAATTGACGCTTTCTGACATGCAATTGACTAATCTGAAATACATTTGATGTTTTCTGAAATGCAGTTGACTAATCTGAAATACATTTGATGTTTTCTGAAATACAATTGACTAATCTGAAATACAAGTGATGTTTTCTGAAATACAATTGACGCCTTCTGAAATACACTTGGAAATGGTGTGGATCAATTTTTTTAAAAAAAGCACATCAAAGCTTCGAATAAGGATCTACACCATTTCCAAGTGTATTTCAGAAAGCGTCAATCGTATTTCAGAATAATCAATTGAATTTCAGAAAGCGTCAATTGTATTTCAGAATAGTCAATTGAATTTCAGAAAGCGTCAATTGTATTTCAGATCAGTCAATTGTATTTCAGAAAACATCAAATGTATTTCAGATTAGTCAATTGAATTTCAGAAAGCCTCAATTGTATTTCAGATTATATCATATGTATTTCAGAAACATTGTTCCATCACTTAATATGTGATATTCATTCTACAACACCTAAATCGATTTCAAGCAAATAATCAGTAATGACCGCGGTTGTTGTTCAGTTTGGTCCTTGGTTTTTGCCTTTTAGGGAATAACCACGAATAACCAACTCAAGCCTGAGTACAATCCTACATAGTTTTTCAAGCATTTTGACTGAATTTCATTTCCACACACTGTTATGGAATATTTATTCCGTAACACTTTTGAAAACAGTTGTGGCGAATATTTGAAAAATGCTCGAATAAGAGTTTTAAAGAATTACAGTTTCTTTTTGTGCCACATTAAACCGAATTTCCAAATATCACAGTCATCTCGCTTTCAGTCTCGGGACACGAATGACCATTTCCCGAATACAATTGACGATTTCTGAAATTAAATGACTGATCTGAATTACAAGTGATGTTTTCTCAAATGCAATTGATGATTTCTGAAATACATTTGATATAATCTGAAATACAATTGACTAATCTGAAATACAAGTGAGGTTTTCTGAAATACAAGTGATGTTTTCTGAAATACAATTGACGCCTTCTGAAATACACTCGGAAATCGTGTAGATCAATTTTTTTAAAAAGAGCACATCAAAGCTTCGAATAAGGATCTACACCATTTCCAAGTGTATTTCAGAAAGCGTCAATTGTATTTCAGAATAGTCAATTTGATTTCAGAAAGCGTCAATTGTATTTCAGATTAGTCAATTTAATTTCAGAAAGCGTCAATTGTATTTCAGATCAGTCAATTAGAAAACATAAAATGTATTTCAGATTAGTCAATTGAATTTCAGAAAGCGTCAATTGTATTTCAGATTATATCATATGTATTTCAGAAACAGTGTTCCATCACTCAACATGTAATATTCATTCTACAGCACCTAAATCGATTTCAAACAAATAATCAGTAATGACCGCGGTTGTTGTTCAGTTTGGTCCTTGGTTTTTGCCTTTTAGGGAATAACCACGAATAACCAACTCAAGCCTGATTACAATCCTACATAGTTTTTCAAGCATTTCGACTGAATTTCATTCCCACACTCTGTTATGGAATATTTATTCCGTAACACTTTTGAAAACAGTTGTGACGAATATTTGAAAAATGCTCGAATAAGAGTTTTAAAGAATTACAGTTTCTTTTTTGTGCCACATTAAACCGAATTTCCAAATATCAGTCTCGGGACACGAATAAACATTTCCCAAATACAATTGACGATTTCTGAAATTAAATTGACTGATCTGAATTACAAGTGATGTTTTCTCAAATGCAATTGATGATTTCTGAAATACATATGATATAATCTGAAATACAATTGACTAATCTGAAATACATTTGATGTTTTCTGAAATGCAATTGACTAATCTGAAATACATTTGATGTTTTCTGAAATACAATTGACTAATCTGAAATACAAGTGATGTTTTCTGAAATACAATTGACGCCTTCTGAAATACACTTGGAAATGGTGTAGTAGGTACACAGGGTGTATTTTAAGGTGAGGATTTTTTTGACAGGTGATAGAACTCATCAAAATGAATCATTCTAAAGAAAATTTCTCGTATGAAATGTTCAATTTGAAAAATTTATAAAAAATTTTGGGCATCAATACCTACTACTCTGGCCTGTATATCTCTACATCTCTCTGCACCAGGTTCATGAACATCCGCGAAGTTGGTTGATTTCTTAGCGAAAATCCTGTTCTGTACAACTTATACGCTGAAATGGCATTTGTTTTGACTGAATTAAGAGCACATCAACAAGTTCATTATTTGAATAAACGTGCGGCATTTTCGAAACATAATCACTCGTACAAAGTGCAAAATTAAGAAAAAACATTCTTGTTTCATTAGGATTCCGAAATAGTATAACTGTATTTCCATTATTTAACACAAAATAAATTCCTATTTATGTGTCAAGAACCTCATTGCTTGAAATCATTTTAAAAATATTGAATATATTGCTGAGGGATGTTGAAATGAAACGCGAGAAAATAACAATTTCAGAATATCGTTTTATCAAATAAAATTCTACAAAAGGTGTGCAGAGGGGTCACTAATACATATAGTTTTAGTTTTAGTTGACAAGGGGTTACAGATATAAAACACAGGATAGTTTTCATGATCACGACACTGGTAAAAAAAAATATTAGAAAATAATATTTTAGGCTTTCTAAATCACAGATAGGAATAAATTTTGATGCAGCAAACTTCTATAATCTGTTGCAACAAATTTCAAACTTCTTTCTTTCCTTGTTTTCTACATATATTGCAGCTCAATTTTGTTTTGCTTGTTTATGTTTTGTGGAACATTTCGTATGACTCAGTGTATGATTATTTTATATATTTGTTATTATACAGGGTGTTTGGAAGGTAAGTAGCCATAGGAAAATGGTGGATAGGTGATGCTCTTGGCTACTTGTTGCGCCTAATAAAATAACATTTTGCCCAAAGTTCAAAGTGTTATAATTTTTTTGCCATTTTTCTAGAAATTTCCCATTTTTCTAGAAATTTCCCATTTTTCTCATTAAAATCTTGATTTTTTTTAAATTTAATGCTCGAGTTGCTTATAAAATGAGCACGCTATTTTAAGCTGTGTTAGAATGAGAGAAAAGATTTTACCTGCTCGATGGAATAGTTTTGTCGTCACCCTTTTAACGCATCCATCCTTGAAGACAAAACGGTTTTTTGTTGAGTTATCTGATTATTAATGGTACATGTTACATACCATTGCAAAGAGTATTAACTAGAGAAGTTTTTAAATCCATTTTAAAACCCCACACTATGTAATTTTTTTATTCATTTACTTATTTCTTTACTTTGTAAAGTGGACACAACATTATTTTTTTTTCATTTTAATGTTTGATACGACGCTGTCAGGTTTTTTGAAGACGTTTGTATGAAATTATGATTCAATCTGAATGAGACAAGACTAGACTAAAAAGATAAATCATTTTATAGGCACTTCGAGCATTAAATTTGAAAAAATTCAAGATTTTAATGAGAAAAATGGGAAATTTCTAGAAAAATGGCAAAAAAATTATAACAGTTTGAACTTTGGGCAAATTGTTATTTTATAAGGAGCAACAAGTAGCCAAGAGCATCACCTATCCACCATTTACCTATGGCTACTCACCCTCCAAACACCCTGTATAATAACAAATATATAAAATAATCATAACACCCTGTATATTTATTTCACAATGACATGTGTAAACAATGAAAGACACTAGAATAAACGATCTATCTATCAGTTCACTGCGACCTTAGGGTCTTTTGTATCCCCTGACCACGCACTTTAGAGCTCTCCTTCCAGTTCCGGAGATCCAATGGAATCCAATATCTGGGAAGGTTTCAACGAGGCTAGATCCTCACTTCCTTGCCCAAAGGATTTTTTCCTTTGGCTTGCAATGGCAGGGCATTGCGTGACTAGGTGAATAGAAGTTTCTTCCTCATCTTCATCCTCAGAATCTACACTATTCCGTCCGATGAACCCATTCGCACAAGATGCTTCTGAGGAGACAATGTCCTTCAGGAAAGCTGGTGAAGAGGTGTAGTTGGTTCTTACTGACATCCAGATATCTTTTGGATCTTGAAGTTTCAAGTTCCGAAGGAACTTTTTGAAGTAATCCATTCCTGGGAGATTCTGCCAGAATGTTTTCCTTTCGGTTTTCTCCTTCTCCAGAAACTCTTTCTTATAGGTGCATTTCTCTATACCACAGAAAGGTGGTTAGTGATTGACGTTCGTGCGCCCTCTCTGGCGAGCATATTGGCCTCTTCGATTCCCGAATGACAGAGAACTCAGATTGAAGAGACCCTATTTGTCTTGCCTACCCCATTGAGTTTTCTCTGGCGTTCCCAAATCAACTTTGAGTCAATGACATTGGAGCTCAGAAAAATGATGATGAAAAATTATATATTACATTCAGCAAATGTGAATTTTCTTATTTTCGACTTGAAACGCGGAAATACTTCAAATGCATACTAAAAATATAACCCTGGCTTGAAAAAAAGGTCATGATATCATAAGCAATGGATGAGGGTGTGAAAAATGATATCTCCAAAATTTATTGGTGAAACTATCACAAAACTGATCGAAACAACGAATGAACAAGAATAACAATGCAAAAACTAGTTCGAATTATATACAAAAAAAGAATTATTAATGTTGATGAAAACATCAAATAAGAATATAATGAATGCCTAGATACAAGTAATAAACAATTTCAAATTCTCAATACTTTGTCCAGGAAATCTACCACATAATGTACTTCACATGATAATTTCGCATCGAAAGCAACGACGAATGAATTTTTTTAGCACCCTCAAAATGTCCCTTTCCAAATGCAAATTGAAAAACTCCGCTGGACTGTCCTGTGTGGTCGCCCTGTATTTCAAAACCCATTCAAGATACCTTGTTCATCATGCAAAAGTGCTATCAGAGCCATTCGGGACTAAAAATGAGAGTGTAATTAAAAATCCTTAATCCATGATTCCATTAATTTTTTCCGAACGGCTCCAACTAAAAATATCTCAAACCCATTACAATGACAGACCCATTATTATTCCTTAATACACGATAATTACTTGGAAATCTCTTGTTGGTAATAAACGAAAGCTATTATAACTCCAGACAACAAGAGTTATTACTGGCAAAGGTAGATGTATGTATCACTGAAATTGTTGAGCTACCCTCCTGCTGTTGATAATACTCTATTAAAGCGTAAGATTAGTAATTAATAGCAGCATGGAGCACCCTCGCATTTCGCTCGGTGGAACTACATGTGTCTCTCTTCCAAACCAGATAAATTTACAGGCTGGAAAAAACAAGCAAATAGCGGCGGTTGAAATCAGAGCGTTTGAAAAATGTTCACATTAACACTTCAAATAAAATTAATAACGCAATTTTATGGTAACTTCTTTATTGCTGCTTAAAAAGAACAGATGGCTGCAAGCGGCTTATAGGATGTTATCTCTAAGTTTAGAATTACATACAGGGGTCGAAAGAATATAAAAGCTTGAGCCCGTGGTACGTTCCCTACTGTGCAAATTCTAACTTGAATTCTCGGGAAATAAGGGCCCAAGAATCTAATCGTCTGGAACAGTAACTGAAAAATCGCCAACATCTTGATTTCTACTCATTATTCGTGGACATTATGTTTCTCACCAAACCAGGATATCCGAATTTAATTTCTATCTGAGTGGTTGCGGAAGTTTTTCTTTAAATTTCATTTTTCCGCCATCTTTGAGTCGCGATATCTCCCTAACGTTTGACTTTTGACCCAACATTCATATGAAAAACTATCCTTTATTTTGAACAAGGAATCACCTGAATACTTTCGCATCAATTCAGAAACACCCTGTTTATGAATCCCTTTATTTGTGGTAGAACCGATACAAGAGAAACAT
This sequence comes from Adalia decempunctata, assembly GCA_951802165.1. NCBI lineage: Eukaryota > Metazoa > Arthropoda > Insecta > Coleoptera > Coccinellidae > Adalia > Adalia decempunctata. Next base: position 14,712,594 of record OX637704.1, on the reverse strand, counting down.
CACTGTCGTTAGAGGTAGGAAAGTTGAACATAAGAATAACGTGATGAAAAGAGACATACATACATAGGTCTAAAATAGCAGATCATTTATGTTCTCCAAATGGTGATAACATGATGCCCGGATTCTGATGATAAAGAGAAAAATTAAAGATTCAACCTGAATTGGGTGGTTTTTTTAAGTGTTTCATTAGACGTATTCGAGGAAGGAATTGCAATACAAATTCTAAATTTTGTATTTTTGTTTTACAGTATATGAACTCAATTTGTAAAATATTTTCAAGCGCAATCTAATTCCGGTTCTGCCGGAAACGAATGTTAACTTCGTTATTTCAAATGCAACACCCTGTATATTTATACATATTTGAATTCTTCGTTTAATTCTGCAATGATTCGAGGTATGATATGCGCAACCACATCAAGCGATTGTTGAGTTATAGCCTGATTCTCAAATTTTTTGACAAAAAGATTGTCACAAATTAGTGTTTAAATCTCCAAAATCTATCATTGTAAGAAATTTTTTTCGCAACAGTGGAACAAAAGAAAGTACGCTGATACTGCTTCTTGTATAAATTATGAGGAAATATTATACGGGTGTCTGAAACAGGGCTTCAAAGTTAGCCTCAACTAAACTATGAAATCTCCTTTTTTTCAAATGGGAACCATATAATTTGTAATTCCGATCGATTGCTTGTCAAAAACTAGTCAGAGTCTGCCAAACATTTCATGTCTTTAAAATCAGTAGTCCTGCCGTCATCGAATAAAATTCGAATTTCAGGAATAATTCCAGGTTTCTTTGTCTAATCATAGGTTTATTGTGATAATTTTCAAGTAGGCTATGTCAATAGTTAGAAAATGTCAGTTCATTCATAATGCACTGTTGAGAACTGTCATTTATACTTATTACTTATTGTTTGAATACGGGCAATATGCAAAATCACAATTACAGTAACAGTGATGTTTTAAATATGTTCTTCATTTATGGTAAATGTAACAAAATAGTAGAAAGGGTAGTCAGAATTTCTAACGAAAGAAACCCACATTCAACACCTTTAACCAAATCAAAGTTCTTAGGAGAATAAATAAATGTTTGGAGGAAGGGGGCCCATATTTTCAAAATTTATTGTAATAGCGATAATTAAATTTCTGTCGAAGTTTTTTGTTGTGAGGAGAATTGTTGTGATAGTTTCAAACTTATTTTTTTTTTATTCAGGCATCATTCATTATCCGCTTTGTTTATTTGTCACAGTCGCTCCAAATAAAGGACAGGCTTTCGATATATTATTCTATTCTAGTGTTTCTAATTATTATTGCATGTTTTCCATAGTGCTGATCAATAAAAATGCGTAAGAATGACATTTCGTAACATAGCCTACTTTGTAAAAGACGTGCATATCAATGAATTTACTGAGCGAAACCTGGCTTTAGCCGTGAAATTCGAATTTTATTCGATAACTGCAAAACTACTGATTTTAAAGACATGAAATGTTTGGCACACTTTGACTAGTTTTTGACGAGCAATCGATCGGAATTACAAAATTATAAGGTTCCCATTTGAAAAAAATGAGATTTCATAGTTTTTCTGAGGCTAACTTTGAAGTCCTGTTTCAGACACCCTGTATAATATTTCCTCATAATTTATACAAGAAAGCGTACTTTGTTTCGTTCCCCTGTTGCGAAAAAAATTTCTTACAATGAGAGATTTCGGAGATATAAACACTTATTTGTGACAATCTTTCTGTCAAAAAATTTGAGAATCCGGCTATAACTCAACAATCGCTTGATTTGGTTGCACATATCATACCTCAAATCATTGCAAAATTAAACGAAGAATTCAAATATGTATAGATATACAGGGTGTTGCATTTGAAATAACGAAGTTCACATTCGTTTCCGGTAGAACCGGAAGTAGATTCCGCTTGAAAATATTTTACAAATTGAGTTCCTGTGCTCTAAAACAAAAATACAAAATTTTCAATTTGCATCTCAATTCCTTCCTCGAAAACGTCTAATGAAATACTTAAAAAAATCACCCTATATTTTGTACAGTGGTCCGAGTACTGATCCTTGCGGCACTCCCGCTTCCAAACTTCTGATTCTGGAGCATTCTCCTTTCACTTTGACATAGAATTTTCTAGGCCCGTTGCTTGCATGTTCAGGAATCCCTCCGTTAAATATTCTGTGAGTCTTAACAATTGTTGCTGTGTTGTGTGATCTCCCCTGAATCCGAATTGCTTTGATGGTAAGGGATTCAGGCATTCTGTATCTTCTGTTAGCCCCTTGGCAATCACTCTTTCGACTATTTTTCCTAGGGTCGATGAAAGACTTATCGGCATGTAGTTATAAGAAAATTTCTTTTCTGTTCCAGTTTTATGGAACACCATTTATTTAGCGGTAATCTTTTTCTTCGGATAGTGTTTGGTCTCTCCATTTCTGTTTCAACTTGATATAAACCGTAAAAGTACAGGGCTCAATCTGAAGATCAAATGGAGTCCCTGATAGGGAAAATTTTGGTAGGTTTTTTGCTCTTTTTTTGAGGTTTGGAGAATCTCTTCGACCATGGGCATTTGGCAAACCCCGTACTGCTATCTCAGCTTCCCTTATAGGTCAATAGTAGAAAGGTTTTTGAATTTCACATGCCAGGACTCATTGGAGCAAACGAATATTTCCAAGACAGCCTAACAATGATTTCACTGCGTGCTAAGTTCTCTCTGGGAATGCTTTCAAATGGGAACAAATGAATCTAGACATATGCTGCCACTCATCCATGTATCCAAGTGAATCAATTCCACGATCACGTCGTTAGAATGAGGCCTCCCCTCTGCCAGCGAAACTAAAATTTGATGGACGAGACAGCGCCCATTCCTACAGGAAGGAATAAGTTTTTACGATTATTGTCACCTCTTTCGTATGCGGATTATATGAACCGAAACGTGCGTCAAAATACGCATCAGAAGCGCGCGCGTTTTAATTGATCGCCGGTCGGTAAAACCGTCTGCATGGCTCTTTTCTTCCAGGGAAACGGGATGTTACGGGGTGGGCGATTCGACAACAACCGCCATAATCGTTTGGCGAAGAGCAAATAACGGTGGAAAATAAACGACACGCGCACGCCAACATAAATATAAAAGAATATGCGGCGTAATCGGCCAAGTATGGAATGCATTAAGCAAATTTTCCTACGCTTGACTGACGGACAATCGGAACGACGACTGTCGAGCGTATCCCGTTTTTCGAGGATGTAAGAAAACAATCGATGAGCAAAATATAATCCGGTCTCCTTTTATTGGGTGGCCAGCCATAAGGAAAAAGATGCTTTGATGCGTCTTCCAGCGCTTCTCAAAAGCTCCAACGATAAAGGACGTCGTCCTGAATGGCTCCAGACCCCACCATACTCATTCAAGTAATAATAATAATAACAATCTTTATTTTCGAAGGTTCTCAGTTACAACAGAAGACAAATGAAATAGTGTCAAAGTTTTATGATTCATTCAAAGAAAAAAGTCTTCAAGTTTATAGGGTTCCAGTTCAATTAAATGATCATGTATGTATTTTTTGAAATTTTACTCTGCCTGTATCTTAGCTGGCAATGTATTGTAGAATTTCAGGCATCTGTATTCCACTTGATTTTCAGTGCTTTTCAAGCTGTGTTTAGGATAGGTGTAATTCTTGTTTCTAATATCATAGTGTCTTATTTTGTTTCAGGTGTTGATCGAAAAGATTTCTGTTTTTATGTAGATATATCAGACATTCTTGTATATATATCGCATATATTGTGAGTCATTTGTTTGTCCTGAAAATGCCACGGCATGAATGAATTCTGCTCATTCCCAATAGAATTCGGATAACTCTTTTTTTATGCACAAACAACGACGTGATGTCTCCAGATCCATAGAATATGATTCCGAATCTTAGTCTTGCTTCTATTGTAGCATAGTAGATTGTTTTCATTGTGTGTTTATTTAAATATCTGGATACAATGCTGAGACCGTAGATGGAGGATGCTACCTTCCCTGATATAGATTCTATATGGTATTTCCAATTCAGTTTACAATCTATATGGACTCCCAAGAACTTTACTGCATCCTTTACCTTGTATTTTTCTTCATTCAACCTGATTGTTTCGGGGTTCTGTATATCTGAGTTCTTATGGTGGAACATCACTATACCAGTCGTGCCTTTATTCAAGATTAGGTCATTTTCATTGAACCATGCACTGGCTAGTTGTAATACTTCTTCCGTCAGTTTTTTCAATTCCGGCCATTGATTTTCTATCGTTAGAATGTTGCTATCATCTGCATAGTTTACAATTACTCCTTCTTTGTTAATTTCTTGGATGTCTTCTCCAAATTCGTTGATATATAATATAAAGAATACTGGTCCTGCAACACCACCTTGTGTGAGTCCTAGCTTTATTGATAGTTCTTCCGATCTTATTGCTTCACCATTTATCATTATTTCTACTAGTTGAGACCTTTCTTTGAAGTAAGATCTGACCCATTCCAAAGCCGGTCCTCTTATTCCAGATTGCATGAGTTTATTGATCAGTTTATTTATCTCCACACATTCAAATGCTCTAGTTAAGTCTAGAAACAGACCTAACGCAAGCTTTCCATCCTCAAAAGCATTCAGAACTCTTTTTATGAAATCATATTTTCATGAGTTGTCTGCAAAAAGCAATTTCATAAATTTTCGAGAACGATGGCAGGATGCTTATTGGTCGGTAATTGTCAAAATCAGATGGGTCTCCTTGCTTGAGTATGGGCTTCACTACTGCTATCTTTAGTTTTTTTGGAAAAACACCATTCTTGAATGATTTGTTCAATATATATTTCAAGGGTTCTTGTATTTCATCTATTGTTTGCTTGATTAAGGTGTTTGAGACTTCATCCACTCCTTGTGTTTGTTTATTCTTCAAGCTGTTTACAATATCTGTTACTTGTTCATTTGTTATTTTTCTCAGATACATTGATCTGTTTAATTCTGAAGTTGGTTTGTTTTTTCTCTTGGTAGTTTGTAGCTGTTCTGTGAGACTTGGGGCCTTGTTTATAAAGTATTCATTCAGTTTGTTCGCCGTAGTTATAGGGTTGTCATTGATAGGAAATTCTTTTTCTGTGTTTAGATCTTTTATTGATCTCACTATTAACCAAAGGGCTTTGTTTTTATCGTCTGATGTTGCTTTTTTTTTCCTTATAAAGGGTAGTTTTATTTTCCATAAGTAGGCTTTCGTATTGTCTTCTTAAGTTTTTGTAATCATCTTTGTACCTGGAATCTTGATCACTCAAAACTAGCAGAATGTCTAGTTTGTTCTTCATTTCTTCGATTTTGGGGCTATTCTTTATCTTCACTCTCTTCTTCTTTATCGGAAATTTCTTCAGTGGAAATGCTTCATACATATGTTCCAGATAGATGTTATGGAAGATTTCGAAAGTCTCATCAACATCATTTTCTTCATTGTAGAGTTCTGACCAGTCTTGTTCTTGTAGGGCTCATTTAAACTTTGTAACGTTCTTATTATTGAATTGTCTTTTCCATATATATTGAGGTTTTGCTTGTCTTTCTGTGAAGGTGAGCTGTTGAGCACGGTGGTCAGATATGTGGGTTTCCATACTTTTGTATTGAATGGTTTGTCAATATTCGTGAAGATGCCATCTATGGTGGTGGACCTATGTGATGTTACTCTTGTTGGTTCGAATATGGATTGTTTGATATTGTAGTATCTCATTTCATCCAACAAAAATCAGTATCGAAGAGGATGACTGTAGGAATTTCGAAATTATTCAAAAAGCAAAAAAAAAAAATTTATGTAAGTTGAAGTTATTTCATTTACTCAAAACGAATATCAACAATAATTGCATTTGAATCAGTGATTAAACAAAATGACTAGTTAACACTGTTGTCTCTCCCTGTATCATTCACTTAATTATACAGGCTGTATATGAATGGTTACAATAAGTCAATTAAGGGAGTGATTCCTTGTTCATGAAAACTTTTCTTGCCCCCCCTCCCTGCTTAGATGGCGCCCTAAAAAGAGATTTTAATTTGTTTCTCAAAAACCGAAAAACTGACAAGAATAAAATTCAGCAGACGTTTTAGGTGGGAAGGGACTTGAATAATATTTGATGGTGTTTCTCTATGATTGCAAGGGTTAGAAAAAACCAGAAGCAAGAAACTTTTTTTCATATTTTAGCTGATGTTCACGGTTTTTAAGGAGAAAAATATCTACAGATAATACGCCTGAAATTGTTTCCGACGTAAATTTATGACTAGTCAAGTTGACATTTTCAATGAGAACTGGTACAAATATTAAATAGTTCGAAGGTACACTCCGAAAGGTCGAATGCAATAAATCACAAATAGCAAGAAAGAAATATTCACCCATTGTAACATGTAACGAACAAATTTGTATGCAACTGTCATTAGTCGAACAGTTATACAGTCATATAGACAAAAGTCTTGGCCCCCTAGGTTTTTCAAGAAAAAACAGTCTATGTTCTGGAAATGAGATGAATATTTTCCTCTATTTCAACTGCAATATAAGGGGATTTTCCAATGAGAAAAATGCCATTTTTGTAGATAAATGATCGCATGTTTATTTCATTATAAAGAGGAAGGTTCGTCGTTAGTAATGGAAAATAACATCAGTCAAATGACCACCACGACTACAGGACCATATCCTTTTCATGAAATTTTCCATAACTAAATCGCAAAGTGGCTGCCCCATATCCTCGGGAACCTAACGAATTTCATTTTTGAGGTCTTGAATTGACGTTGGGTTCTTGGCGTAGTCCCTCCCTTTCACATGGCCCCAAAGGAAGAAGGTAATATATCACAAGATCTCGGTGGCCAATTGTGATGCGATCTTCGAGAGATAACACGGTCCGGAAACTTTTACCGTAAAAGATCAATGCTTTCATTGCTTGTGTGGCACGTAGCGCCGTCTTTTAAGTGAGCGTTATCCAGATCAATACCATCCAATTTAATAAAAAAATCATTGATCATCTCTCGATAGCACAATCCATTCACCGTAACTGTTCCAGTCTCATTCTCGAAAAGTAAGGCCCAATGATCCCCATGGATACATTATTCAATAGGAGTAGATTAAACCATTGTCTGTTACGCTTCGCTTCATGCAGGTTGAGACAACATAGGAAAAATAAGAAAAGAATCGAAATTATGCCCATGTCTAGTTTACATTTTTACTGGTAGTTGATACAAATATGAACTGAATGTATCAAACCCAACAATTTTCAACTTTTCACAAATTAAATATTATATTGAATATGTAGAAAGTACCTACACGCCGGAAGGCCAAATGCAATAAATCACAAATAGCTAGAAAGAAATATTCATCGATTGTGATCAACATATTTGTATGAAACTGTTAGTCGAACAGTTTCACCAATATTGACTGGAATTCAGAAAAAGGTAAATGAAGGTTTCGTTAAACTTCAATAATCTATGGAGTCACCCTGTATATGTAAATTTGAACTACTCATGTACATGATTGGATATCTTCAATCCATTCTGTAGCCTACAACCTCGCCTGATCCTTTCAGGTTTCACATGGCACGAGGAAATTATTTTTCGAACTGTACTTATTTCTCGTCTCTTTCCTCCTCCATCATAACGTAGGTGATTCCTCCCGTTGGGTATAATAAAGGTTTTATCGCATCGTGTGCCGTCTTAAGATCCAGCGAAATAAGAATACGAAATATCACGGGGCATTCATTCGGTTTGTATACGGAGATTACGATTACAATCGCCTTAAATTTTTTCCACCGCTCCGGAAATAATATTACTATAGGTGGGGAGAGGAGAATACTGAGGTCGCAGAGAAGAACCATTTAGCGTTCGGTGATTAAATTTCTTATATCTCCAGTATTTCCATAATAAGATCACCGAAAAAGTAATATCTCGGTTTACTTGGTTCAAAGACACGATTTATATGGCTGATCTTGTTGACGGTTCGTACTCGAGGACCAAAGGATTTTTTCACATAAGTCCTGGAAAGAATAAAGTACACGAATCGAAAGAGGAAGAAAGCGAGGTCTCTGTCAACTTATTCAACTTCCTTTGAGAGCCCCCATTCGCTAAATATTTTGAATCGAAGTAAGGTATTCGTCATAACTAATTATTAACACTTCCTCGATAGCAAAAGCTTTGTAGCTTTCAAGGGGATTTTTGAACAATACTGTAGATGAGTTGGGGAGGGGCCCATTTCTCAATTACAGCTCAAAATTCCGAAACTCTACGAGAAGGACGACCGAGCTTTGGACATTTAACAAGATTACTTTAGCTTGACACTTCTATCAATAGAATGGAATCTTTCAACGTAGCTTTCACTTACTTCAAAAAGTCCGATTATCTTGAAAATGTACACAGGTATCAAAAATCTATGACAATAGAATAATTTTTTTGAGTTCATTGAGTTATTGAATCAAGATCACCGAAACCAGAAAATTATAATTTCAAAAAGAACAGGATCCTTCGCCATTTTGCAACGAGGTTCAGGATAAAATTAATATACCTACTGAGATTTTAACCCTAATTTTCCCGCGCTGTCATACTATCCAAAATCATACGTTTTTGACGCCAAGTGTGATTGCATTGTAAATATCCTATGAGGTTGAGCAAGCTTTTTTATTTAAATTTTGTGATATTTTTTTGAAGAGATCCAATTATGTTTCTGTCACTGTCGTCAATTTTTGAGTATTTATCTGCTTCTCCAAACAGCAGATGCATTGTAGAAGTTCAAGCTGTTCTGGCAGCGAACCATGTTATTGTGTGTGGAGTGAGAGAAAAAGTGGACAAAAAGTGGATGATCAGATCGTACTGTTTGCAAACTAGTGCAGTGAAAAGTGATTCCCATGAAATCAATGGAATATTTTCAGCTATTTCAGATTGCAAGGATGAAATACAGACATTTACTTGCAGCTGTAAGGCAGGCACATCAGAATCTTGCAAACATGTTGCAGCAACACTACTATTTTGCTCAAGGTGGTATTATTACTGATTTATTTGATGGCTTATCGTGCCCATTGTAATTCATAAGGTTTCTGCAACCTTTTTTTACTTTGGGTTTCCTTTTTCTGTGCTTGTATTTTTGTTTCAGAAAACCATTAGAAGAGTTAGAACTGTTGTCTTCTGCAGACACTGAATGTATATGGAAAGTTCAGAAAACCAAAGCAACAGATAAATATTTGCCAAAGCCACTGAACAAAACTCAGTGTTTCAGGCCATTAATTATGTGGGCTAGAAAAAGATCATTTCCGAAGGAAGAAGTTGAAGAAATGTTTCAGTTGGCCTCGTTAGCACTCCCAAATTATTCCTTCGCATTGAATAGGTAAACTTTCATATTTATACTATTTATAAGCAATTTAAATATATATCATGGATGTTTAAATCTGATTGTTACAGACGAGGGCGAAGAAAGAATGTCGAGAAACCCAAATTGACCAAAGAAATGCCTTCACATATAACAGTGATTTTTGAATATTCCAAAGATTCCCCATTTATGGACAATTTGAATATAACTATTCCATCTCTATCAGATTGTTGTTTGATGGTGTTGGAATCATTCAAGAATGAAGATGTTTTAGAAAGCATGTGCTGCCAGCAAGGAACATTGGAATGGAAAAGAAGGCGCAAGAATAAAATAACAGGTATTGAATAATAAATCTTTATTTTTCTTTTTGACAAACAACAAAGTTTGTAGAGAATGAAGGTGCATACAAATTGTTGTCACGTCACGTGAGCTCACGCGAGGGAATGGGAAGAAGATATGGAGAACATAGCTGCTTTTACAGTTGCTGGTGATTCTCATAGAAGGGATTCGATTTACTAAATGAATCAACGAACAGAGGAAGTGGGGGAATTCCATGGATTAATTCAATAATTATTGAATGAGCACCCAGATCGGTTTCAAATGTATGTTAGAATGACATTTCACAAAATATCAGACGTGATATCATGTGCGGTCAGAAAATGTAAATTTGTGGAATATAGATCTTGCGTGCTATCAGTGCTATAACATGACAGCAGATACAATGTTGCGAAAATTTTTACCACGTTTTGATTCTGTGGTAGTACAATCACCCTGTTTAGTTCTGATGATTTGACTTCACTATTTATTATTGAAAGGTGTGTCTCCTCTTCCTATGGTCTAAGTTCCATGCATTATCGTGGTTGCACATTTTGGGAAGATGACGTGATGTGACATGACGTGATAACAATGTGTTTCCGCCTTAAGTCACAATGAAAACTTAATCCTAATCTAATTGACATGCAAAAAATGATGATGCGAATGATGCCTACAAAATTATATGTGTTTATAAACAACTTGTATTCACTATTCATCATGTTTATCTAGCTGCTACTGATTTACTATGAAGTTCTCTTGATTCACTCCCAGTAATTATGTTAATTTTTCAGGATCTACTCGTTATTCAATCTATACCTTCTAAAAGCAGGATTGGACAAAAATGTTGGGTAACTTTTGCAACCCCAAATACTTAATAACAAAAGAAATGAGATATGGATCTGAACAGGAATCTTTTGCTCTTGAAGCATGAATCCTAATCTTCAAATTAAAAAAATAGGAATCATTATATGCCAAAAATATCCATGGTTAGCTTATTCTCCTGATGGAATAGAATTTGAGGATGGAAAGCCAAGCAGACTTACAGAGATCAAGTGCCCATATTTAGGTAATGTCAATAATGATTCAAGACTTTCCCTACTCTTATTACTTTTTTTAGGAAAAATCAAGTCAGAAACTGAGGTGATACCAACACTAAGGTATCTGAATTCAGACTGCACTCTGAAACAGAACCATCCTTATTATGGTCAAATTCAGTTGGGGATATAAGTATATTCAATATACTTCTAGGAAGAAGGAAAATGCTACGACAGGTTTTTAACATTGCCACGATTCCATTTGCTCGCCCTATATCTATGTAATCTATGTATCTATTGATTTATGTACCGGAATTACCTACTCTGATTGCAAAAATGCGTTGGCTTCACATTTAATGTAACTAATGGTTCATCAATGACTTTTTTAAGAGCAGAGATATTCAAAAACGACAGTGAAAAACACCACTTGCATTTTACAGTCAATTTGTTGCATAACAATTTTTAATTTTGTAGTTACTAGTGATTTTTTAACTATTCTCTTTTCCACTGATTTTGACAGATCACGTACGTTTCGTGATTTGTGTCTCTGTCGAATTTATCCATGAATCGTCTCACAAACGGAAAAAGCTTGCAAATCATTGAATTTAATCATCAAAATGCGTGCTCTGTTAATCCATTTTAATGGTCAGTTTAATCGACCCACTGAAGCGACTATTCGGGCTATTATGACTAAATTTCGCCCCATATTTACATTGCTGTAGATTGAACCACCAACACGCTTACGAAAATATCGCAGCTGTATCGGCCAGTGTTAGTGATGACCATCAATTATCGATTCAGCGCCTTTCGCTGCTACCGTGAGAAGTTATCCAACTTCTTTAGCCCAAAATGGAGGAGCTTGACTTGCATGACATGTGGTTTCAACAAGACCGTGCCACATGCCACACAGCATACGAAAAAATTAACCAATTGAGAAGAAAGTTAGGTTTGGTGCCGGTCAATCGGCTGACTATTTCGTGCGATTTAACGCCTATAAACAATTTTTTTGAGGCTATAATGAGGCTCATGTCTATACCGTGAAGCGCGCTTCTATTAACGCATTGGAAATTGGAACACAGCATTGAAGCCTTTATTCGTGAGATACCGGCCGAAATGTTAAAAAGAGTATTCCAAAATTGGACCAAACGGATGAGTCAACATTTGCATGAAATAATGTTCAAATATTTATATGGACCGAACTATCTATTCAAATGAAGAATTCATGCATTTTTCGAATGTAACGTTTTTTTTAAATTTCTATAGCTCTAAAAAATCATCCTATATATGGAGCTCTCTTGGAAATATGAATGGACTGAAAGACAAATTCTCAGTACAACGAAAATTAAAGAAATAAATGTGTGTATGAGATAAAATATCGAACCACAAAGTAAACACTGAAAGAATAGTACCCACGGTTAATGCTGGCTGGAGAGATGTATGGGCTGGTTACCTGGCTTCGTGTAGGTGTTGTTCTAATGGTCCACTTCTCACGGAACGAATTCACTTTATGGATACGAAACCGTGTGTTCAGGCGAGCGAAATGTGTTCGGGCTTAGCGAACTGAAATTGAGTGGCGAAGTGATGGCGAGAGCCGTGGCAATTCGAAGAGAAGAGGTGGCTTCAAGGATTGTCGAACTATAGATTGCAGAGTCGAAGTGAGTGGGTAAACCACTGAGTTCAAGTCTTCTTTGTTACCGACGAAGTCCATTCGCAGTATAAACTTTGTGATCAAATATGAATTAAAATGTAATACGAATCCTGGACAGTGTATAGGATAATAAATAGATTGATTGAATTCCGATCAGTATCGCCATTTTCTGCGCCCAAGTGGGCTATTTCCTGTTAATTGAGTTGCATTCTATCAGGAGTTGGGTTATCGATTTTCGCGGGCAATAATCGTAACTCTACGTCTGCGGGTCAAGCGATCGCCCCAATCACCGATATAAAAACATAGTGGACTGAGGGCCATCAAACTGCGGTGGCATCCCTAAGTGCTGATCTTTGGCGGCTGTCGGCTTGATGGCCCTCTCTCTAAGACAATTGACGCTGTTGATGCGTCCGGTAATATTGTTTCGGTCCAGCTTGCGTCACATTATTATTGGTCGGGAGTGATAAAGTCCGGCATGTTCTGCCATCGATAGCTTAATGTCCTGTGTCGCCCTTTCCCCTATTTCGGTTTCTTATCATTTGTTCGAGAGAATTGAAAGTTATTGAATATCATCTGACAGTATATGAGCTGCAGGTTTGTGCGAAATACAGGTCCCCGAAAATAAGCCGTTTTTTACGTTTTATATTCTGCAGTCCTTGAAAAGCGGAGACAGAGAAAGTGTTATTCGGGGAATAGTGGTGTAAAGTGTTAAATCAAAATTAAGAATAATTAACAATTTTTTTTTCTTTTCACAAAATAACAACCCTTGATTGGTGGAAAGCCGCTCTTCCGTCGAATATCTAAGGGGGTGCTTATTACAACGTATCCTCTAAATGGAACGTCGCTGCAGAGAAGAAAACTCTCCGTTTCACAATCATGAGTTTTCGAAACGTTGTCCTTACGAGTGAACGATTCGTCAAATGATTCGAGAAGTTGCTCTGACGAAGGGTGAACAACCTAAATTACAAAAATAAAGCTTTTGTGCTACATTACCCCAAGAAAACGGCATACGAAATAGATGGGAAGTGTGGAAAGCGGAGAAACTCGTAGATTTCGGCGACTGTCGAACTGGAGTGCAGGAAATTACATGATCGACATAATCAGAGGTCATTTCTTTCCGACAAAACGACGGAGAATTTATAACCGTGAAGAGAACGGCAGAGAATATGTTTTTCTCTTCGTGAATCGGAAAATACGAATTTCAATAACATTTTATTCTCGTGACTTTTGTTTCTATATCTTTTATTCTTCGATGAACTTCAAGTGCCCAAGACACCCTTTTTCATCCATCGATTTCTTCTGCGACCGCAGGAAGAAGTTTTCCATGGTTCATTTCACTGAAAATAATCCATTGTCTCAACTTCAAGAAGAAAATATTCCCTCGAGCAAAACTGAATTCACTTTGCTTGTCTAGAGGTTTTTCCGAGAAGAAATTAAATACCTCAACGATTCTCAATACAAAGGGGCATCCCTTCACAATCATACGCTCGAACGGATTCTTGATAAGACCATCTTTAATTCACTTAACGATAGTGACTATTTCAACTCCTTGCCAGCCTTATTTATGATTCCTTCTCCTTGAGACTTTTTCTAACTCAGAAAATACCATTCCATCCGGAAATATTGTCGGAACCCTTATTTTCGGAGTTTTCATTCGAGATTAACGAAACGAAATGGAAAGCAAGCTGGAAAGTTCAAATTGTATCGAAGCAAAATCGAGGCGGAACGAAGTTTGCCGATAGGAAAAGAAAACTAGACTTCTGAATTCTTGATGAGTTATCACAACACAGATTTTCTCACAATCCGAATCACATGAACCGAAAATAGACGAGTTTTTCACTTTCTTTCGTAATATTCAACATGAATTTCCTATTCTGACCAAGAGTTATTATTGAAAAGCCTTTCTATCCTCAACGTGTGACTGTTTGGTGCAGTTCATGGTCCGGCGGGTCATTGGACCTTACTTTTAACAAATTGAGGCTGGCGCAACAGTTACGGTGAATGGATTGCGCTATCGAGAGATGATTAATGATTTTTTTATGGCCGGAATTGGATGGTATTGATCTGGACAACGTTAACTTTCAACAAGACGGAGCTACGTGGCACACAAGCAACGAAACCATTGACATTTTACTGGAGAAGCCTAGCGTTGATTCAAGACCTCAAAGATGGAATTCTTGAGGCTATCGAGGACATAGGGCCGCCACTTTGGCTGATGTTTTTTTATTAACGGCATACCTTCTTCTTTATACATAACTAGCTGGCCCGGCGAACTTTGTTTCGCCCAAATTATACTCACGGTGGATATCATAAATCGTAATCACCGGTGATCGGCGATTAACGGCTTGGTTCTCTGATTTTTGAACTTTCAAATCGAGTTGATTCTAGATCAAACTCCGATTACCGGTGATTACGCTTTGTGAAACCCACCGTTAAAGTTGTATAAACTTACCATTGATATTTTTCAAGCAAAAGATAAATTAGGCAAAATAAAGTTCAAAATACATATACAAAATTTTAATATTATTGTGATTTACATGAAGAGAATTTTCTTTATTTAAGCGGTACCTAATTGTTGAACATATAACTTTTTCTTTTTAATGTTTTGAAAATCAGTCATAATAAATTCTCAGAATCTAATCAGTGCTCACACAGTCACACCATTATTTTAGACATCTTAGCTATGCTGCTTAGCTCAAAATAATGGATGAACGTCTCAGTTGATGGAGCAGCGAGATTTTCATGTTTCCATGGATATGAGCTGTCACTGTCACACAGAACATGTGCTGGGATGCTGGGACGGGATTTACCAGTAACGGTAAATGGAAAATTCCGGTAGATGTTATTTTATTTCATTGAAAAAATCTAAAAGGTTGAAACATGTATTTTTAAACTTTCCATCATCACATACAATGCCTACCTGAGAGGTTGACCAAATTAGGTGAATTCGTTATTTTCGAACAATAGGTACGGCAAATAAACAAAAATTTTAGGGTTCAATCTCTCTTCAATTTGTTCAATTTAGTTGACGATATCAAGCTCGTAAGAAGGCAAATCGAGATGTCAAATGAAGCCGATAGCACGATCGACAAAGCAGAGTGAAAAATGCAAGAAAAAAAATCAACACTGCCGGTTGTGTTGAACTCACATTCAAATTTATTGATGGTCATTCGACCAGATCAGATTAGGCAACCCATGAAACATTAATGTATATCATTAGTGAAAGCTCGATCAGCAAACGTTTAAAAATTATTGACGCTTACAATACTGTCTCTGTGCAAACAGTAATACTAAAATATCCATAATTACTAATTATGGGCAATTTTGGATTCAGTTATTTCCGCAAATATATTTATTACCCAAACAAAAATTCGAAAACATTTCAAAAATACAGAAAAAAGATGAAGATGGGCAACTCACGTCTGAAACTGATCGTCAAAATCCGATTTACTTGATATTTCGGTAAAAATCCACTGTTCCACCAACTTGAGATGTTCACCCGACTTTTGATCTGGTAATAGTTAATGTTACCATCAGTTCTATGCGTTCATACATCGCCAGTTAACAGCGGTGATATCAAATTAAGTGCTTACAACTACGTATACAGAGACTTATCTAGTCACTGTACGACTATACGCATCAACGGTAGCGACACCTAGTAGCCTTATTCAAAAGAAGGAAAAGCATTTCCTGCATAATTGAAATTCTCATCGATTTTTCAAACTTTTATTGTATTTTATAATAACCAGACCGTAGACGAATCCATAAAGGAAGTTTCATATCAAACAGTCCATCCGATCTCGAGTTATAAATGGTGTAACCAACATCTTTCTTTTATATATATACATATATATATATATAGATATATAGATTGAATAAACAACCGATCATTCACCTAAAAAAATGGCATTTTTCGTTGAATGTCCAAATTACACCTCTTTTTGGATAACCCTTCATAATGTGAAATTGAAAGAAGTACCCAAAATTACCATTGATAATATCTGCGCATTTTTTCATTGCATTAAAAGCGGAATGTAGGAATCAATATTCAATTCATCCTGAATTGATCACAAAATGCAGCCCATTCTGTGGCTTCAGAACGCAATATGGGCGATTATGTGGAGTTGTCAAGTGAAATTCATTCGTGAACAAATGTGTCATGTGTGTATGCCCGAAGAACGTTCCGGTGAATTTATCACCTGCCAAAATGGCAATTAAAAACCTATTGTTGTTGAACAGTGATTTGTTTTCGGGGTTCAGCAATGGAACAACGTTTAATTTAAATGACCACAAATTTCTATTAATTTTACTGAAAATGAATTTAGCTCCCAGAAAGGCTATTTTCCTCGATAATATACGCGTTCATTCTGTTTTACGATCAAAATGGTTAGCTAAAAAATTAAATAATTCAAAATTTCATATCATTGAAAAAATATCGATTACATTTGATGAAATTAAACTTTTTGATCTTTATGAGTGATACAAGAGCTCTCTTGGGGAGAAGAATGTACTGCTGTACCAATTTTCATCACCACGAGAATTGAAGAAACACTGTATGCATGAGATAGAAAAAATACCACTAAGTAATCACTGAAAGAATGGTACTCCCGGTTTATCTGACTTGGAGAGATGTATCTGTTGCTTTTCTGGCTTCATGCAATTGCACTGAATAGAGTACTTTTTCCCGCGAAACGTATTTACTTTATGGATGCGTGGGTTTTAAGTAAAATGTTTTTGCAAGCACGTGCGGGCGACTCCTATTATATCTACAGACCACAGAGACGAAGAAAGTGGCTAAATCTTAGAACTTCGACTTTTCTTCGTTACCATTCGCAGTATGAACTTGGTGGTACTGAAAATAAGAATACGAATTCTGAATATCATGAGTGAGCGATGTCTGTCTTTTTTTATTCAGTTTCAGCAATTGTTTATGATGAATGAGTTCAAGTCAATGCTTTTACTGATCCATTTTTTTTCAATCACTTTGCGAATGATAAGAAACCCAGATTCATTTACTTCCTCATGGTTTATAATCAGAAAATGCTGTTCAAAAAAATGTATAAAATAAAACAATAAAATGAATTTGGAATTCATTGTGGAATAAGCATGGAAGTTGAGTATTACGAGCACTCCACTGAACATCATTCAGCGATTTTACATACAGATGGGCGGTATTCGAAAATATGAATTAAATATTCATATTCAGCAATATAAATCACTTAAGAGCAATTAGTTTGTCGTCACCTTTATCTCGTAGCTTTAGTGTGTGAAGGGGTGAAAATTCAAATTTGCATACGAGCAATTCGACCATTTTAAATTCACGGATAATTGAATTTCAGCTCAGTTCTCCCCAATTTCTTGATAATTGTTATATTTCAGGTTCATCAGAATGAATGGAATCTCTGATTATGTTGATGAAATTTTATGTTTCCAAACAAATTCAGGATATTTAACTTTATGTAAAGAAGCATTAAGTTGTGAAATGAACCGAGGTTTGTTCGAAACGCCCTGTTTCAGAGTTTGATAATAATAATAATCAACGTTCATTTGATCTGAAGAATTACCCTCAGTTGTTGATCACGTTCAGAGAAAACAACAAAAAACACAAAAAACAAAGTCATAAAATCGAAACTAGAGACCTTCGAAATTTCTTTCATAGAGAAATTCACCAAGAGTGTAATAACATTTCCTGATAAAAACTTTAAAATATTTTGTTGTTGATTCAAAATTGTACACAATTCGAAGAAATACCTGTTGTGCATGGAATCAGATGCACAGGACAAAAAATAATCGATTTAGTAGATTCACAACTACGATTCTAGCATATCTGACAAAATTTGAAATGCGACCCTGAGGACACATATTTTTCAATAAATTGATACAAGTTTTTCATTATCGACATCATCGTTTATATCTCAAAGAAATTTTTTTTGTCAGAAACGTAATGAGTTGAAGCAGAAACCTAAAAATGCAGTTTTTTATTGAATGAATTTGAATACGTATCAAATCATGGGACAATTAGTGGATAAGAGAAATGAAAATATAATGAAAATAGAAAATAAATATATAAATTAACAGGAATAAAAATGTCAAGTAAAATTTCAGAATTCAGTTATACAGTGCGCGTCAAAATTATGGAACAAATTCATTTTCTCAGAAAAAAAATATTTTACAGGCGTGCAGAAATTATCAAGAAATTTTTTTTTTAAATTAGTAAGTTCAAAGAGGTTTTCAGTATGTGCACTTTGTCATGGCTCTTTCTTTGAATTGAAACATTTTATCGAAAAGTTTCAACTTCAGTAGAAACGTACTGATAATATATCTACATAAGATCATAACTGCAGTTATGATCTTCATGAAGCTTCATGAAGCGCAGTGTTTCACACATTCTAATTTTTCACTTGAGGTGATGAACGGGGTTGAAAGTTGTGCATGAACAAAACTGTAATGGTCGACTTTCATTCGGTGACAAATTTCATCAGGTACCATCGTCTTAAGGTAAATGACAAAGTGCACATACTGAAAACCTCTTTGAACCAACAAGTTTGTCGAAAAAAAATTTTTCTTGGAAATTTCTGCACGCCCATAAAGAAGATACGAAGAACTTGACAAAAAAGTACCACATTGACCACTTTCCCTATTCAAAAAATTGAGAGGGTTCATGGGGATGACACGGGGTGCTACAAAAATCCTTCAAAAATGCATAAAAATTTGGCAAAAGTGAAACAAAAATTGACCTGCTTCAGGATTTTGTTGCCAAATATTTTTCTTTTTAGAAAATGAACGTGTTCCATCATTTTGACGCGATCTGTATCTGAAACAATAAAAATATGAAAGGAATTTTTCAAGGAACAACCGGTTTTTTTTTCGATATCTCTATTATTTCTGTTGTCTTATAATGATATCCAAAAGGTTTGAAGGCCTTTTTTCTCTGTTGTTGATCAGCTTTAGCTTTTTCGTGTCTATAGAATGATGACATTTCATGGAAGTATTACCACTTTAAAAACACACTTTTTTGATATTTTTTCATATTTTTAGAATGAATGGAGGGAATTGAAGTAGACTACATCCATCATTTTTGTCAACTAAATTCGAAGAAAAACTTACGCAACGACTTGGATATGTCGCAGTCGGATTCTAAAATCCGTACAAAATGACTAGTCATTTTGCAAACTGACGAACGTTTCCTGAAACGCTTTCAACATACAGATCGTTTTACAATCGGCCTGAAATTTTCAGTCGGTTTGTAAACCGCGCATAACGTATCAGACGGATTGTCATATCCTACATCCTTTTAAACGTTCCACCTGAAACTACTTGATCCGAAAAATATATATGCTACAATTCTCGATGGAAAAATGGCGCTTATCAAATAGGTACTGAAAATGGCGTTTTGAACCGGTGGTTTTCGAGGGAGTAGCTGATACCAAACACCAAACAGGTCACTCAATTCTATAGAATTCAATGTTCCAATTGAAAATACAATAACATTAAGGGGCAGTATCACCTTTTGAATCGTGGTAAATCTCCATTCAAAAGTGTTCTTTTTATTTCACGAGTAAGTACCCTAATTTACGACGTAGAAACTATTCGATTGAAATAGTTTTTCAATTAAAAAAAACAGGCTAATCGTTAGATCTGGGGTTATTGAATATCATTTTCGTTTTTCATGAGTACGAGCTATATTTTTGAAATAATAATCATGAAAATTTTTGTCGTTTATAGAAGATTAAATTGCCGAGGGCAAATAGTTACGATTTTTTCCAAAAAAACGATGAATAACCTTCGGCAAAAAATCATTAAGTGTAGTTTTCGAAACGCTGAAGTTCAACCCGTTTTTTAATTGAAAAACTGATTAAATCGAAAAAATCGCAACTATGCGCCCTCGGCAATTTAATCTTCTATAAACTACAAAAATTTTCATGATTATTATTTCAAAACTATATCTTGTACTCATGAAAAACGAAAAACATATTCAATAACCCCAGATCTAACGATTACCCTGTTTTTTTTAATCGAAAAACTGATTGAATCGAAAAAACGAAAACTATTTGCCCTCGGGACGTTCTTCAGCTTCAATTTGAAAAAAAATCAAGTCTCTACGTCGTAAATTAGGATACTTACTCGCGAAATAAGGAGACCACTTTTGAATGGAGATTCACAAGGATTCAAAAGGTGATACTGCTCCTTAAGGGAAGCAGTAGCGAATTCCTCAAAGTTCGGCGGCCAAGGTTTCAAAAAATGTGCTTGTCGTCCGAACAAAAAGCAGTGTAAGACAAGGAGGTGCTTTTTTTTCAAAGCATATCAAAAATGCAACAGCAGCAGGTGCCATTTGAGCGGCCTGCAGCAGAGGCCGCTCAAATGGGTAATAATAGTTTTATTTTTTGTGGTCTTTTTAAGGTGGGCGTTCAATGTATAGTGTGTTTTTATTTCAAGTTGCGTTTGAAATTGGTTTCACTTTGAGAACTAAAATTTTGTGGGTTAACTCAGAAAAGATTGGAGTTCTTAATGAAATAATTATTATTTATGTATCCAGAATAATGAAGTACAGATGATTATACAAATATAACAGTTATTCAATTTGCATCAAGACACGAAACGTTTTCCGAATACAATCCGTCGGATGCGTTGTTCGCAGTTTACAAAGTGACTGAAAATTTCAGACCGATTGTAAAACGATCTTCATTTCAAGAGCGTTTTAGAAAACGTTCGTCAGTTCACAAACTGCCTAGTCATTTCGCCAACTGACGGATTTTAGTATCCGACTGCGACAGATACACTTTTTTATTTTTCATATTTTTCTGGTTCAATGTACCGTTTTGAAATAAAAACTAAATGTTTGACTTTGACCCAACAAACGACCCTTCATTTTGAACAAGGAACCTCCCTCTGAAATCTTTCGCATCAATTCAGAAACACGCTGTAGATTACGGTTCTTTCCATACGGCATATTTTAAATCGGACCAGATTCCTCATCCAAACCAATGAAATCCTGTGAAATACCCGGAATCGAATACTGAATTCAATGCCGCATAATTTTTGTTCGGGGCGATAGATCATGAAATCACAGGAGATTATTTCGTCCGAGCCCCATTCATGTCCATCCGAGCGACAAAGTAACACAATTGACGAACATTAGATGAGAACACAGCGAGCCCCGCTAATTCCCATATTCTACTCCAAAATATGGCACAGGAACCAATTAAATTTTGAATGATCCGAATCTGTTTATACAACATATGCATTGTGCGTTCACCTACTGCAAATGCAGGCCTAGCACAGACGCGATTTTAGCGGTGAATGTGTTAGTAACTGATGGTGTATTGTGGGAGTGGGAGGTGGACGCGGGGGTTGGGAAATCCGATCAGAACGCTAAAGCTACCCCTAAACAGCTCGCCTCTATGACGCTCCCTCTGCACTGTACACACTAGAAATTGAATCTGGCCAATAACTAACGCATAGTGTTCCAGTTGTTGATGCATATTCATGCAGAATTCCAGCGACTACCATTACCTTTGTGAATTTCAATAAAACTGCGTTTGGGCTTTCACCATATTTTCCGGCAGTTATCCCATTGTCAACCTGGGTGGTTCGCAATATATTCCAATATCTCCCTATGATACAGCCAGATTTTACGTGGAAGCCAAAATCCTCATTAAATATTGCCTTTTCCACTCCCACCCGCATAATCCTTTCGCAGTCGAACCTTTGATTTTATCTCACTTCAACCAGCAGTAATTACGCTCAAAAAGTCACTGAAGCTCCATCGAAAATATGCATTTCTGTAGAAACTGAAGAAGGATACTGATATAACCTTATACGTCCCAGGCAACACAAAGATATCCCAGAGATCTCCCTGCGACTTCTTTCAAGGAAGTTGTGACGCATTATGGGAGGTCACAGGGAGCTCTATATATCTCCTCCAAATGTCCGCCACAAAAGAGCTCCCAGGGAACTCTTGGCGATATCCTACGTGGATATTCTCAAACAAGCCACACTGAGAGTTCGCATACACCTCCCGCGGTGAGGACTTTGAGAACTTCTCATCAACCTCCTTTAGTGTAATCTATGCGAGATGTTTATAATATTCTCAAACAGGTCACATTGCGAGATGAATAAGAAGTTCCTATACACGTCGCATTGCGAGATGTATAGAAAGTTTCTACACAGGTCGCTTTGCACAAATACATACAGGTCGCATTGCGAAATGTGAATACAACATCAAATATCAAGTAGGATTTTTCCTATTCCTATGATAAGAATCTGTACATTAGCTATGTTATTGAATGGAACTATACAACAAACAGCGTTGAAAGTTATTTATTACATATTTCATTAAATTTTATTAAAAAATTATATTTCTTTCTTCCTCTGGGTAGGTACAATGTCTCAGCCAATCTTGAGAAAAGACTCCTCTGTTGTCCTCCACGTCTGCTTCGTTACATCTGGAAGAATAAAAATGACATGTACAGTAATGAACTTTTGTCAGTTATTTATACATTCATCAAAAAGCGAATGAACATTGTGTCAAGTACTTCTGGAGCAAAAATTTAACAAATAGGATTTCAACAACAAAAATTCAATGCAACATCAGCTCGAAATTAAATGAGATATAATTCCATAAAGTTCATGTGAAAGTGTCGAATCATCACCATTCTCAAAGAAGTGTTTTGTTTTATTACTATTCGAGTTGCAACAATGTTTCCCACAGGAACTTGTAAACCATGCCAATTAAGAATTGCCAATAATTTATTAACTTGAATTTTGGAAATATTCGACTCTACCAACAATTCTTGTAAAACTTGTTGTAAGATTTTTTCGGGATTGAGATAAGTATCTATCTGATGAATCATCAGGTCTCTCACTGGAATCATCCCTAGACGAATCTCTCGAACTATCAAACAAAAATGTTTGAATTTTGTCTATATTATATGCCCTTTCAAAATTCACATTCCTGTGATTCAAGGCGGAATCCACTCTATTAACAAGCCTAATTCTCAAAAAACATTTTTTAAGACAAGCTTCTATATCTATAACAACACTCATCCGCCATTTTGAGGCCGCCATCTTGAATTACTCAATTTTGAAGAATCGTAATTTCCGACCCAGAAAACCCCCATATACCAATTTTGAATAGAATAGGATCATAACTTCAAAACTCGTCCGCCATATTGTGGCCGCCATCTTGAATTTCCCAATTTTGACGAAAGTATCATGATTTTCGAACCCAAATACCCCCAGATACTAATTTTGAATGAAATCGGATCATAATTACAAAACTCATACGCCATTTTGGAGCCGCCATTTTGTTTTTTCTATAAAAAATATTTCATGACGCATTGTCACCAGAATAAGGTATACCTGCCAAATTTCGAATCAATCGGACGATTAGAAGTGTGTCATATTTAACTTGCAAGATTTGATCACAGACAGACAGACACCGTGACAGGTGAAACTAGATAAAAGCTTATAAAAAAAACTAACTTGAATTTTCTGCTACCATTACCCCATTTCAATTTTCCACACATTCGTTTCTAACAAAGTTTGAAAAGTATGGGATAGATTGTCAGACTCAATATTGAGATTTTGGCTTCACACGACTAAAAGCTGAATACCAACTTAAGATATTAGTTATTACACTTATCCATCTTCTTGATAAAAATAAATATCCTGAAAGTAGTCAATATAAACTCATCAATTCCATTAGTGGTGGTTGAATTACTCGGATAAACATAAATCGCGGTGAAAATGGTTACGGTGTATGTCCTAATAGGTGAGAAAACTCCAGAATTTACTGAAAATAACACTCAACTTGGAGCGTAAATATCCTCTTCGAAATTTCACCCAAAAACGAACCACGTACAGCACAGTAACACCGAGAAACACAACTAACTAATCTATCCACAAATGACAAAACCCCTCTTGATGTCTTGGTAAACACGCTGTTTATACAAGTGTGATTTGATAGCCAAATTGCTCCTGCGTGAACAGATTGGCCCTGTCAATCGTCAATCGATCTCCAAGATATCACATGGAGATTGGAGAGGTCTCAAGGATATCGCATGGCGAGGTCTCCAAGATATCGCATTGTGATGTCTCCAAGACATCGCATTGTGAGGTCGCCAAGATATTGTATGGAGAGGTCTCAAAGATAATCGCATGGCGAGGTCGCCAAGATATCACATGGGAACATCAGTGGGAACTTCTCTTAGAGGACTATCATTTATATCAAAATAAAACTTCAGATCCTGTCGCCCATGTCTTCTCTTCTTTTGTGCCAAATTCTGTTGGAACCTATATTTATATATATGGTATTACAGAAAGTTGAAATTATGGAATAGTACCAGCTATTCACTCTCTCTACCAGCTCATCGTGAAGAGCTGAACAATTTTCGTACTCCGAAGATGTTGTAAATTTCCTGACAAGGAAGTGTTCGTATGCAAATGTGATTATTCGACACCAAAACAGGACTGCTCTTCCTCTGTCGCACTTAAAAGCAATAGTTTATATCATTCGGGCAGATATTACATTGTGTTGGCATCTAGGCGTCACAACCAGTTATTATCTACGTTCAAGAGGAAGAACATTCAATAACTCAGTTCGAATGTCTGGCAGGACAATATGGTCTCCGATAAATGACGTAAAAAATGCTGCCGAAGCACGGGAATGCAGTTATTTTTCAGGTTATCCCGATTTTCATATCTCGCAACGTTTATAGACGTTCTCGTATGGGCAACGTTAGATCAGCAACAACAAGTTGAATGTAAAGTAAGAAATAAACATTTTATATCGAGTACTTCACCATAATCAAGCCGATACGGGAAATAACCATCGCTCCAACTTTATATTCCGACAGGGATTTTATAGACCTTTCTACGATAGTGGTACGTCTTGAATGCCGGGGCCATAAAATGGCATATATGGAGAAGGCATTATGTTCGGGGATCAAATATCGTTAATGAAGATATGTATCCCGTCGTCAATGAAGGGAACTCAAGGAAACTGCATTAGCATTTTCCGGAGTGGCTCCGAAGCGTCGCCACCATCCTACGTTCGAAAGCGTTCGACCGTGGATAAGGGTCGCTATATTTCGACTCTCTCGGAATTAATGCGAGGGTTCTCTCACAGTTTTTGCTAATCATTCGCCATGCCATGGTGTAATTCCGGAGAAAATCTCTTATTATTCATGTTGACCCCATAATCTACTCCCGGGAAAAAGCACTGCGACTTTTATGCATTGATTTATTAACCCAACCTTGTTAACTGCTTTCTAAGATGTCGGATTTCCACGATTTTATCAGCTATTCTGTAGGATACTACTTCACGTTATTCTACCAATTTTCAACCCTCAACATACGTCCAGCTATTTCAATAAATTTTATTTTATTTTATCGGAGCATTGGCGACCCCGATAAGAAATGCCAGGAGAGGGAACTACAGAATACACTCTCGATTATCTAGGTAATAATCCCAGGTGACCAGTTACCTGTCGATAATCCGTAAAAAAAACTTTTCTGTTCATATCTTCGGAACCGTTGTTTCAAATGAACTGAATTCTGGTTGATAGTTCACTCTATTCATGGTGCATATTCCTCAATCAAAACTTATTCAAAATTTCTCCTGGTATAAAAGTTACAGCGTAGCTGCCTTATAAATCCACGCAAAAATACTATCCAACCACTTTAATTATATAAACGGTTCACATTTTCGAAAGAACCAATCATTTCGAAAAATACAAGTGTTCTTATGTTTTTTCAATAAAACGCGTCGTTTTCGAGTTATTTTCCAATTTTACCGGATAAAATTTGACCAAAAAATCATGAAACCCAAGAATAATCTGAAGGCTCTCCTGGATTTTCATTATCACAGAAATTCCTAAACACTCTGATGTCAATACAAGTTAACAATGTTATCAGAATGTTTATCAACGTTGTCAAGACTAAAATCACTATGATGGAAAAACGTTTGATGTAGAGATATGTAATAATGAAATCCCACAAATGTGGCAGATTGAATTGAATTCTGTGAAGCACGAAATTATACTCACAGTTCCTATTGAAAATTCATTGTTACCGGCCCATCTTAAAAATAAAAAATAAATATCAATAGAATACAAAATTCGGATATTAATGATGAATGTCGATACTAACAACGTATTAAATTGAAATCAATGAAAAATAAAATGAAACCTGGCACTAAATAATCTGTGGCTATGTTTCTATCTAAACAATATCCTATTGGAATTTTATAAACTCGACACTACACGGTCTTTACATAATCATCACGGATAGCTCTAGAAATGATTTGACCATTTTATGCCATTTGCATCACATTGTTTTGGGTGTTTGTACACCTCTTTGCATTCTTCTCTGTATCGTTATACGCATGCGTCGTTCATGGGACTGGCTCTTGAGACACAAAACCATAAACCAAAGACATCTCTTCGAACAGAACAACGGTTGGTGTGGCTCTGTGAAATATCACAAAAACTGGCTGAGGTTAGGTCATTGACCTACAATCCTATGACCTAGGTTAATGGAGCTACATTAGGTTAGTGAAAAAACAATTTTTCATGAGATACTTTTGGGAAATCGAGGAAAATATGGACAAGTTATTACTGTTCAACTACCCTTCAAGGGGATAAATATGGGTTTTCAATTGCAGATATAACCGGCCAAGGATAGGAAATATCGTGTTTGTAACATTCTTTTTTAAATAAGGTTAGTACATACTTGACTATTTTCTAAATGTATCAACACAATTTCAATCGAGAAATATGCACTTTGAGGTTTTTGCAGAGAATCGTATCAGGCACGTATTTGGCCCAATTTTTTTTTTCTAATGGCTATATCTTTTGAATAGACCCGAATTCCGAAAATTGGAAAATGAAAATACGCTTTTCCAGTTTTATTGGCCACTGTTACTTCAGCGGTTTCCACTTCTTCGGATAGCATTGCAGATTGTTGGCAACTAAGCAATATGGCCAATAGGAGTCACCCCTGTTCTGTTATTGCTGTTTTTGTGCTTACAGATTTCGCCTTCATATTCATCCTAGTTTAGTAACTCTTGAGGTTGGAAATGACCTTTGTTTTAACGAATAGGAGGTTATGTCCATCCATGAAAGCATGTTCCACGAGTGGAAAGAGGTGAACGAACTTTTTTGCAAATACAGGATGTGTTTCACGGTGAGGCTTTTCTTTTGACAGGTGATAGAACTAATCGAAATAAGTCATTTCACCGAAAATGTCTTATATGAAATGTTCAGTTTGAAAAATTCATACAAAATTTTGGGCATCAATACCTTAATATTACTCTGGCCTGCATCTCTCTGTTCTAATACCTCTACGTCTCTGCACCTAAGGTTTATGAACATCCGAGAAGTTGGGTGATTTTTTAGCGGTAATCTTGGTCTGTACAACTTATACGCTGAAATGGCATTTTGTTTTGGTCCACCACGAATTAAAAGCATATTAACAAGTTCATTATTTGAATAAACGTGCGGCATTTTCGAAACATAAAACACTCGCACCGTCGCCGCAACACGACCGAAATTCTGAGTCATGTATGATAAGAAGACAAAAGACATATTGATGTCTACGGACGAGCAGGCGAGGGAGCAGGTTCGGAATTATCATATTCACCTAGAAAAATAGTAGCGACAAAACTTAGATCACAGGGACAAAATGTTAATATAATTGGAGTGTACAGTCCAGAAAACTGCAAACCAGAAGCGGAGAGAACAAGCTTTTATGAAACATTACAGGAGACAATTGACACAATACCAAGAAACGAAACAGTTATTCTAATGGGGGATTTTAATGCCAGAGTAGGGAACACGATAATACCTGGAGTTAAGCAGAGATTTAATGAAGATGTAACTAACGAGAATGGTGAACTACTGATAGACTTTTGCTCACAAAACGAGTTCCGAATAAACAATACTTTCTTCAAACACAAAGAACAACACAAATATACATTTCAAAACACAAGAGGAGATAGGTCAATGATAGACTACATTTTGACAAACAGGAAGATACATTGTACACAGATACTGGACATAAGATGCTTATGTTCTGCAAATATAGGAAGTGATCACAATCTGGTCTTGGGAAAGATAAGAATGGCAATACAGAAACCCCAAAACACAGACCCAATAATTTCCGAAACAAAGATAAAAGTCGAAAGCCTACAAGATGAATCAACAAGAAATCTTTACAAGTCAAGACTGGAGAATGAAATAGACAAAAATCCTGTGACAGAGGAGGAAGACATCGAAGATAGTTGGAGAAAGATAAAAAATAACATCATCAAGGCAGCAAGGGAAGCACTTGGGGAGCGAAAAGTAAATGGAACATCAAGAAGAGTGAAAAATACACCCTGGTTTTGTGAAGAGGTGAAATTAAAATGCCAGGAGAAGACAAAAGCTTATCTCAAATATAGATCAAGAAAAACCAGAGAAGCCTATGAGGAATATAAGACAATCCGAAACGAAACAAATGCTTTAGTAAGAAAGAAGAAAACAGAACATTGGGAAAAATTCTCTAAAGAAATGGAACATGACTTCTATGGATTACAGAAGGAGATCTGGAGAATGATACGTGGACAGAGAAAGGAAATGAAAGAGCTAATAGAAGTGAGGCACATCGAAAAGGATACATGGATAGACCACTTAAAACAATTACACAATGGAACAGAAAACTTAACACCGGAAACACCAGAAATTGTAACAGATGAAACACTACAAATAGAGGAGCAGGAAGTCGAACAAGCACTCAAAAAATTGAAAAATCGGAAGTCAGCTGGTAAAGACGGAATACAAAATGAACTATTGAAGTATGGAGGAACAAAACTAACTAGTGAATTAACAAAGTTTAAAAATAGGATAGTACAAGAATCGCGGATACCGGAAGAATGGCGAACAAGCATAATGATACTACTCTTTAAGAAAGGTGAAAAGACCGATCCTAACAACTACAGAGGAATTAACCTCCTGTGCACAACGTTAAAACTGACTACAAAAATTATTAGCAACAAAATAACCTCACTAACACAAATTTCGGAAGAACAACAAGGATTTAGGACCGGGAGATCTTGTAACGACGCAATATTTGTAATTAGACAAATCAATGAGAAATCAATTGAATATAACAGACCAGCGTTCCTATGTTTAATAGATCTTGAGAAAGCGTTCGATAGAGTTCAATTACAGGACGTAGTGCACATACTCTACAATAGAAACATTCCATTGAAGATAATAAAACTTGTCGAAGACATCTACACTAGAAATAAAATAGAAGCAAGGGTGAATTCAGAGTTAACGGACCCAATAGATGTAACAACTGGTATCCGACAGGGAGACTCATTGAGTCCCTTGTTATTTAACATCATATTAGACGAAATAATTAAGCAAGTTAAAACAAAGAGGGGTTATAGAATGGGTAACAGAGAGATACAAATATTGTGCTACGCCGATGATACTGTGCTAATAGCTGAGGATGAAGATGACCTGCAGAGACTACTGCACCAGTTTAATATAACCGCGAAAAAATTCAATATGAAAATATCAGCAGAAAAAACAAAATCCGTAGTAATCTCTAAAGAACCAATAAGATGCAAATTAGAAATTGATGGCCAGATGATAGAACAAGTGATGTCGGTTAAATATTTGGGAATCAAGTTAACATACAACAACGATATAGAAGAGGAAGTGAGAGAACAGACAATGAAAGCCAACAGAATAGCAGGTTGTTTGAATGATACGATATGGAGGAATAAGCACATAAGAACGGAAACAAAATCTAGAACATACAAGTCTGTTGTTAGACCAGTTATGACCTACACCGCCGAGACGAGACCACAAACAAGTAGAACTCAAAGATACCTAGAAACAAGCGAGATGAGAACACTGAGAAAGATTGCAGGAAAAACATTGTGGGACAGAGAAACAAGTGAAAGCATAAGACGCATATGCGAGGTTGACAATGTTAACACTTGGGTAAAGAACAGAAAACGGGAATGGAACCAACA
Source organism: Adalia decempunctata (assembly GCA_951802165.1). Lineage (NCBI taxonomy): Eukaryota > Metazoa > Arthropoda > Insecta > Coleoptera > Coccinellidae > Adalia > Adalia decempunctata. The sequence continues at coordinate 14,682,245 of OX637704.1, read as the reverse complement.
CATAAACAGGATGACGGAACGGCGGATAGTAAAGATAGCCCGAGATAAGTCGCCGGGAGGTCGAAGAAGTGTAGGACGCCCGCGAAAACGATGGAACGACGACTTATGACGACATTGCATTAAAGAAAAACAGGCAGAAATGCCTATATATAAGGAAGAAGAAGAAGAAGAAGACCTAGAAACTAGAGAATATTCTAGTTTCATTTTTTCGAAACAGGGGCATAATTCATAAAAAAAATGTTTAGTAAAATGACGTATTTTGATGAGTTCCACCATCTGTCAAAAGGAAAGCCTCACCTTTAAATACACCCTGTATAATTCCGGATTTTTTTTTCGGTTATGTCTCTAAATCCTGGTTTGCTTCTGCCCTTCATTCCGAACCATTAATAAATGCACTGATTACGAAAACAACCTTTTTTTGCGATCTGCGTATCGAAATGATAAAAATGTAGGAATTGGTCGAATAAATCATGCTAAACGAATCGTGAATAGCGAAACTTTATTCACGGGGCCACTGTCAGAAACACCATCATCTTGAATTATGCAGTATACTGGAGGGTCCTTTCGAGTGGTCAGTTTGGGGAGCCGGAGGCCTAAACGCATTCTTATACTCGACTTCCGACCTTTATGGCGTGCTCTTTTCTATTCAAAACTTGCCCAAATATGTCCGGGTCCACTGGAGTCACTTCCTTTTTTCCTAATAGCCCTGCCATGAACACTCCTCCGTTATTTTATAGCCATTCTTATGTTGTTTTCATCTCATGCATTGATTTAGAGAGCTGTGTTTTCAACATAAACCTGTGGGTATTTTTCTCGAAAGGGGATGTATTCCGTAAGTGTTATAAATGAAATTTCCCATTCGTCATAAAAGTCTTCTGCTACCGAAGAAAATTTATGCCGAATTGTTCTAACATTTTTATTGAGCAGGCATGAAAGGGATTTTTACGATATACGGCGGAAATATCCCGCTGAATTATCGAATACAGATCCTTTTATGACCAAGAAATAATTGCCAAAGGCAGGTGCATCACAATCACTGGAGAAAAAATCGTGAAGGTATTTTTCATGTAAACATTTTTTGTTTGCTTAAATATTGTAGTCGTCAGTCTACTTGATAATTATCTTAAAAAATAAAGACTACAGAAAACATTCCCAGTGAGAACAACTTATTCAGTTGTCTAATAATCTTTATGTCGGGATAGCAGTCAATGAAAACTGGATGTTACATTAATCTCTTTATTGTTACAAATACCAAGCTCTCGGATGAGAACTCATCCTTCTTCAGGGCATAGAAAAAATTCTTGGGCTTACAAACCAATCAAACAAATCCCAAAATACCAATACTCACGAATTAAGTGTGATTAATTATTGTGATCTTCTTGTACATCCAATAATAGTCTATCATAAAATAGAACAAATATAAAATCCTACGCTGAGATATAACGCCAGCCTCAAAAATTCGGGAATCGTAATGGTAGCAACTCATCCAAAAACGTGGTACCATGGCAAAATGGCCTTATTCCGGAAACAACATTTAAGTGGCACAAAAGAAATGTCAAATTGACAAACTATCATCAAAATTTCTTCTTCTTTCTTGTTTTTCTTTTATACATTCAAGGACATAACTATACATCACACTAACACTATGGTAATCAGTAATCAAATTCATATTTTCTGGTTGGTTTTTAACTTCAATCGCTTCCCTACACATTCTTTTAGTTAAAGGAAGTTGAAACAAAATATAGGGTTGTCAAAGCTCGTACATGAGACTGAACATGACATGGATTTGGACAATGCTAAATTATTGGCTACACAACAAAATTTAACTAAAAGAATGTGTAGGGAAGCGATTGAAGTTAAAAGCCAACCAGAAAATATGAATTTGATCACTATTACCATAGTGTTAGTGTGATGTATAGTTATGTCCTTGAATGTATAAAAGACAAGCAGACCGTCCTAGCTTCGCCCGAGTAGAAATTTGTTTCACGCGGCGGTTTCATCTTCAAAACTTCAACCTGCCATATCTTTTGATGTACTCGTTGTAATTGTATGATGTGAAGGACAATTTTGTTCTAAATTAAATACTGGGGATAAATAACGTATTAGGTTGGATTAAGATCAATACCCAATTCATAAAAACACACTCCCAAATAGTGCATAATTTTGGAAAACATCTGATTACCATAAACAGGTAATAGCAAGTCAATCGTGAGAGATAGATACATGCTATCGCGTACTTTTTTGTAGAACTATTCAAGAGGTACATTTCCGTCATACATTGTATCCACGTAAGTCTTACGGTTTTTGCAGCGCACGTGAAAATAGCTTATTTTGGCTGATTTTTTTGTAATTATTGAAGTTATAGTAGGTATCCTTAATTTTTTCGGGTGAAAAGTATAGCCTATGTCACTCAGGGATAATGTAGCTTCCTAAGGGTGAAAGAATTTTTGAAATCGGTCCAGTAGTTTTTGAGCCTATTCGTATCAAACAAACAAAAATACAAATCTTTCCTCTTTATAATATTAGTATAGAAAAACAAGAAAGAATAAGAAATTTTAATGATAGTTTGTCAATTTGACATTTGTTTTTTGCCACTTAAATGTTGTTTCCGGAATAAGGCCATTTTGCCATGGTACCACGTTTTTGCATGAGTTGCTACCATTACGATTCCCGAATTTTTAAGCTGGCGTTATATCTCAGCGTAGGATTTTATATTTGTTCTATTTTATGATAGACTATTATTGGATGTACAAGAAGATCACAATAATTAATCACACTTTGTTCGTGAGTATTGGTATTTTGGGATTTGTTTGATTGGTTTGTAAGCCCAAGAATTTTTTCTAGGCCCTGAAGAAGGATGAGTTCTCATCCGAAAGCTTGGTATTTGTAACAATAAAGAGATTAATGTAACATCCAGTTTTCATTGACTGCTATCCCGATATAAAGATTATTGAATTTATATACCAGTCGTGATTCACAAATTATTATTCAGTTGTCTCCTGGCGAATATCAATCAGATAAAATAAAAACCGCCTGAAGTTAAGGAAAATTAACAAAATTTTCGTTCTTGTCGAAGAGCAGTAGATGCTGATCCAGGTTGCGATCTTTGTTGCCCTTTTCCAATACAGGGCGTGTATAGCTATCCAAAAATCCTCTATCATTTTCAATTTCACGGTTTCAACGAATTTAGAAGTTTTCTGCGAAATGCTTTCGATTTGTCGAAACTCTCCTCCATTCTCGATATGATTGATGAATTTCGAGGTAGCCGGGGAACGGGAAAACGACTTCTCTACCGGCCATAAAAATTCGAGTCGTACGACTTCAAGGTTCAGTAACACCGACTTCGGCTCTACGTATATTCAGACTCCGTGATAGGATGGATACAATAGTCTGAGGGGCATTGCATATATAATTATAAGTGAGAATAGGCTCTGCAGTAGCAGGTTATCCGAAGACTATAATTGAGTTTTTGTTTTGATACTGATAGTTGCTGCCGGTTCTAGCGAGCGCTCTGATTAGATGCCGTTAGTTCTGATCAACGCTGAACCACCGTCTACGCAGTAGAATATTAACATGGATCTATGAACTCTTGAGTTTTAAGACTTAATGCGACTTATTACGAGGGAGTAACGAAAAAACTGAACTGGTGAAATGGGCCAATTTTGACTTGCCCCGTTTCTACCCAAATTATATTCTCGATTCAATAAACCAAACTCAATCTCAGCGAAGCTGGGACGGCCTGCTTGTATCTCTTTAAGACTGTAAATCCAGTCTTAATAGAAAACCTGCGCATGTAATTACCTTTGGTGTATGTAAAGTGAATAAATAATGAAATACACTGAGAAAATTATTCTAGTAAATACAACGAAAAATGTATGTTACGATAACAAAATGAAGATCCCTATTTAGTCAATCTAAAATTCTATTAGCACTTTTGTTAGCTGCCTCATTGAATGCAAACGTGTTGTAGACAAAGAATCTTCTGTCATTATAATAAAATAGTTCTTCCGCTAATATTGCAGTTGTCAGGTTTAACGAACATATAGATACCCATAACAGTATCTTCTATAACCTAAATAATATATTCCTTCACGTTAATGAAAATATTATGTTAGGGAGATCGAAATGGTATAATATAATGATTTCAATAACACTGCTCTCTATACAATGGAAAGTGAGATTGTTAAATATACAGATTCATACTTTTTCGCAAATAGTATTATTTTTGCTGATAGAGGGTTTTATTATATTTTCAGAATGTAATATTCATACTATATCTTTTTACTATTATCTGAATAATATTCTAGATAGAATATATTTTGCTCCATTCAGAATATCAGTGAAATTGTTAACAATACAACAACCGACATATGGAACAACTGCATCCAGTAAATGTTGCAGAATTTACGATATTGCTGTGATGTCAGCTTCCTGAAAATATTATTATTCAGTATCTAGTTATATGTATATTCGATGTCTAGGTATGGGTCAGTCTAAACAAACTAATTTATATTGATTGGAACAGAAAAATAAAATATAATTCATGAAAATAACCAAATTACAAGTATGAAAAATTTGGGAACAACTGTTTATTGCCGAAATTGGAAAAAAAACTTATATTTTATTTGATCACAGCACACTGAAAATTGTTTTGGATACATTGTCGTCATAAATGATGACTATATGTGGTTGAATGGGCCTTGTTTTTGTTTTTCAATGCTAAAAGTTTAGTCTCCACTTCCACAGCACTGGAACCTTTGATCATAAATGCATCTTGAGATTCAGTAATTGTGTATTTTATAAACACTTTTTTGGAGCCGAATTTTTGAGGTTTTCCAGATGTTGGTGCTAGGGCTACATGCAGAAGCAGCAATATACCTTCATTTCGTCCAGCTGAAAGAAATATCACAATTTAGTATCGAGAAGTTAAAAATGCTTAATTCAACACTTTTAAATAAACATGCGATGAAACTTAGAGAATCAGTTTGAGATGCCTTAACAAAATATAAAGGTCGAGAAAATTCTTTTTGCAACGGAAACAAATCATGGCATTGGTCTAATGTACCTACCTCAATTTTGCCAAGTTCTGCGTAATTCGGACAAGCTCTTCGAAAATTATCCTATCCCTCCAAGAAATATGTGGCTCCTCAGAACAAAATTCCTTGATATGACGAGTAGTTATCAATATGAACGTCTCAAAAGTAAATCTATAATCTGAAAAAAAAAATTAAAGAATCACAATATTTCAAAAGAAAAAGAAAGATTTATTTCGAAAAAGTGACCGACGGGCGAATTCACTATTTCACAAAATTTCTGCGACATGTACAGACGATATCTTTCAATGATCGTTGTTCTCATCAATTTTGGCATGTAGTTCACTGAATCTCAATTCAGCAGTTGCCATCTTTGTATTTGTATATTAGATTGAATACCTATTTCAACGAAGAGAAAGAAATTTCAGTACTTACCAATACACTTCTTGGCAAGCTTTTCGGCATCAAAAATTCCAGCTTTGCTGAATATCACTTTTAGTTCCCTCTTAAAACTATTTCTTCCACTCTTATTTATTTTTAATATCACCATATCTCACGACCAAACTCGTACGAAATCAGTAACGCTGTGAATATTAGCTTGCTGTTACGCTGTTGGCGTATAACCGTAGCAGTTCGTGGTATTCGCTCAAAGAAGGACTGTTAAATCAACAGCGGATTGTGTGATATTAGCAGTTTTGTTGTTGGCCAATGCTTTCTGGCAACGTTTAACTATTAGCATAACGAATATTTGATCCCTGTAATAGTATATGATTTCCATTTCAACGAAAAATACTGTTGGGGTAGTATAACTCTGAATAACAATAGGATTGTAAAAATAATAATAACGGTTGTGAATATAATGATGTTTTAGATATTCTATACAAATAATTTGTGTTATTTGTACAAAATTAGTGACATTGGGGTAATAGAAAATCAGGCTTCTTTTTATAGAATTTTTCAATTCTATTGAACAGAAATACATTCAATATTAGTGTATGATGTAGCCCTGATGAAAATAATATTGTTATCACAGTAGTTCTTGTTTTATAGTGTTAACAGACCTTATTCAGGATAACATGAATGCTCTATTGTAGGTACAGCAATTTTTTGTAATCGAATAAGTTTTTTGTTGGATTCACAATTTCAATACATACTCAACAGTAGTGCTTCTGTTAATCTTACTAAGAAAATTTTCTGAGTTAAAGATGTGTGACAGTGACACAAAACAAGAAACGTGCATGAGCTGTCACCCATTAGTTTCATTTTCCATAACATAGAAAGAAGTGTTAACAGAAACTGAATGAATATTCTGTTCTGGCTTTATCGAGATGCAAATATTCTCAAAGCATAAAATGTTAGCAGCAAGCAATATTGAGCTCTTCTTCAATTATATCTCAGACTAAAAGACCATTCTAACAAAGAAACTAATCAATAATGATGATGAATTATACGTCCACACAGTCAGCACTTGTAGGATTACGTCTGGGACATATTTTGAAAGGATATTCACTTAAGAGATTCCAATTGGTGCCTAATCACTACCATGAAGTTTAATTTTATGTTCACGGCCTGATGTGCATAATAAACATCTGAAGGTGGTCGTAAATCTCTCCACAATATTATTTTAATCTCTCGGCCTATCTTCGGCGTGCTACCAGTTTTACGTGTCCGTAAACCGTGGAACTTGAAAGAGGATAAAGTGTGGCCATGCCTGCCTGCTTTCATCTTCTTTATTCCGAATCTCGATACCTTCAACAAATAAAAGATCTCGAACTCAGAGACAATATGAAAGGCAATCCAGGTTCTCTTACACCTGATCCAAAATTTGTTTGAACTTCAGAACATTCTGCATTTTTCCTGTCCGAATAACATCTCATTATCTAATGACATCATGAATGCTGCTATTGAGAATAAAAAATAAAAGTAGAAAGCGAAAAAGGTAACCGAAGGCATACCAAAATTACAACGGGCATATCTGAGATATTATCTTAACGACTAGATTTGATTGATGCCACAATTCAAAGATGATATGCTCCAAGTGCCATTTGTAAAAACCTTCCACGGGGATTATCATTAGGGTCCGAATCTCCGAACTGAAAGGTTGATTTCCCATGCTTGGACATCTATTATAGGGGTTTTAAGTCATCAAATCACACAATGGTACTCAATGATGAGACGGGGAAATGAACGAATGCGAGGAATGTAAAGTACCTCAATCCCTTCATGTCGTAATGTTAAGACGAAGTTATTCAATGCAATCAATCTTGCGGTTGAGAGGTTATTCAACAATTTGACATGATATTAGAGAACATCAGAAGGATCCCCTTCAAACTTCATTCTCCTTGTAGGAAACTAGAAAAATCCATTACATTAGATCGAAACTTAGAAAACAGATCAGTTACACCTTACAGAATAGCTTTCTTGGCTCGTGAAATATAGGTTAGTTGCCTCAACAAACCACGAAGTTTTACTCTTGATTTGATCGACCTTCGACTTCATAAATATCTTCTGTCATTTTACTGTCAACTCATCTATTATTGAAATGAACTGGTTCATTTTGTTTATTTATTACCAGGTTAATGACATACACTCTATTGTAATTAAACGTAGAGCGGTCTTGGAGAGAAGAATGGACTGATATACCAATTTTTATCGAAACGAAACTCAAAGAAATGAATATAAGTATGGAACTGAATAATACCACAAAGTGAACACTTTTGGTATCAATTATGAATTAAAATTAAATTATGAAGCGTAATCGTAGAATCATTCTCAGTAAATAACCGTCAAAGCAATACTTCAATATTCCATTATTGAACATATTTTCATATCGTTCTTTGAACTATGTGTGTATTAATACATAATAACATCATGAGTTCCTCTTCGAAATAATAAGTAGAAAACTGCCTCACAAATATAAACTGAAATAACGAACTTTTTTAATTTTTTTCAGTTGAGGAAAGAGATGTTAATCGGACGGAGCCAAATCTGGTGAATAAGGGGGGTGTTCTGGTAATTCTAACCCTAAATCACAATTTTTTGCATGGCAACATGAGATTTGTGTACTGGGGCCTTGTCCTGTAAAAACAAAATACCTTTGGATAGCTTTCCGCGTCTTTTCTTTTTTAATTTTTTCCTGTAGAGTGGTCAGTAATGTCGAATAGTAATCTCCAGTCATTGTTCTACCCTTATCTAAAAAATCAATCATGATTACTCCATGGCAATCTCAAAAAACTGAAGCAAGAACTTTTCCAACAGATTTTTGGACACGAAACTTCTTAGGTCTTGGAGAACCAGAGTGTCGCCATTCCATCGATTGTTGCTTTGTTTCTGGATCGTAGAAATGTACCCCAGTCTCATCCATGGTAACAATTCGGTTTAAGAAGTCTACATCGTTTTCAAATCGAGCACATATCGAACGCGATGCTTCTACCCTTGCACGCTTTTGGTCAACATTCAAACATTTGGGGATCCATTTTGCAGAAATTTTTCTCATGTCCAAATTGACGTGAACTTTATGATGAAAGCGTTCGTATGAAATCTTCAGTGCTTCAGATATCCGTTTTAGCCTAATTCGACGGTCTGATAAAATAATCGATATTTTCGGGGACTGACACAGAAAGTTGCCTTTCTGATCGGTTATCATCTTCAATGGAAATTTACCTCTTTTGAAGTTTGCAGAGAAATTTTTCACGGTAGCATACGAAGGACATTGATCACCAGCATATCTTCGTAAATCTGCTTACCTCTTAGTCCTTTTAAATACAGGTACAGGTTTTTCGATTTTTACAATTTCGGTGGACATCTTTTTTTTTAATTTGCGTGACTCTGGTTTACTTTTTTGACGTAGAACTCTACACTGACACTTCTATTAAGTTATTGTTCGTTGATATTGTATCGCAATATTTTGTTTATGCATGGAACTGGTTTAGGCTAACTAGATGTCCATACATCCTCGTATTTCTAGATCTAGCATTTGATACAGTCTTTCATGAATGCTTCCAGAAAAATCTGAACGACTTGACGTAAGAGGAAAAGCTTCAATGCTTCAAAGAACAAGAATTAATGGATCATACAGCTCTTACCTTACGTTGAAGACAGGAGTCCCTCAGGGTACGGCATATTACTATGAAAGTGGAAGAGTAGGTAATCGATAAAGTGTATTATGATAACGAGGCAAAATTCGGGAAAATGTTTTGGCCAGAAGGCTTCACGATGGAGGAAGGGTCGTCGAAAATTGGGAGTATTTCAAGAATAAGATCTACAGAAAAAAGAGATATACCGATGAGGGACTCCTACAGAAAATTTCTCCTTGCTGAGAAGCACGTATAAATGTTTTCATTCAATTTGATAACCTATAAGTGAATTTGTGCCTGAACTGTGGAGACATTCGTCGATGCAGAGACCTTCGAGAACAGAGAGTAGAATCTAAATATCAACAATTTTAATTCAAGCATATTCGCTACTTGAAACCATGCACATTGATAATGGAAACATTTGCATAATTTCAGAAACCGATGGTATGACTCCGTACGAAAAGGTTTACCGTTATTTGGAAACTGCGCAGCGTCTCATTTCCTCGTACCGTCGTCCTGCAGGGCTGCTGGATGGTTTTCCTGTATGCATACTACGGTAATTTCAGTACTACTTGTTTATTGTGTCACTTTACGCAAAGTGCCAGAGATATAATTACTCCACTGCAAATTATATGAAACGCATAATTGGCACGAGCGTTGCCGATTAACTTAAATAGCCCTGACCTACCTTCCTCAGGCTACATCGTAGTGCATCTCCTACGACCACTGCGTAGATCGAAATCAGGCTGTCGCACACGACAGGACAAACATCTCCGTGCAAGCCCGACCACAGAAAGCATAAAACATAATAAATCAGAGGTTATCTATGAAGGCTTTCTCGGTCAGATATTCCTGGCTTTATGTCACCAGTTCGGAGCAGTCATTCGTCGGGTTACAGCCTCCTACCCAAAAATCTCTGAAAATGCTTGCCACAGTATTATGCGAAACGTTAAGGGAAATTTCTATTGGACGACGGCTAGAAAGCCCGGAATACTCCAAATTTGAAATTAGACCCTATTAAAACTGAAGTTCGAAAGAAATTCAACACATATACTCATTCATGTATCTCAATTGGTCACGATTTAGGTTTATCAAGTTTTTTTCACTTAAAACTGACACACGTTGGTACTCGTTAAATTTCTACTGATTTTCAGAGACGTTGCCAATGCTAATTTTTATTTACTCATTTTCAACTTTGAGAATGGAGTTAGTTCTTTTAAGGTTTAACTGTGACGCAGGTTAGAACTACTACATTTTCATACTGGAGTATTTCAAGTTGTTCAAAAAGGTATTTAAATGTCTTCTGTAGGCTTATTTCTTGAGAATTTTGAAAAGTGGGGTCCATAGGTCCGTCTGTTCCTTTAGAAGTTTTTCTGTTGGGTTATTCCAGTAGTTTCATTGTTCTTCTGAAGTAACGGCCTATTCTGTCCATTATTTTTCAGTAAAATTTCAACACTTGATTCTTGATTTACGTACAAGAAAATAGCATAACTGAATCTTCCAACCATGTATTTATATACGTGAAATATTTCCAGTATTAACAGCGAAAAAATTTCTTGGACATTCGCCAGGTCTTTGGAATTATTGAAGTCGCTCGATATTTCCTCAAATTCATTGTTCTACCAAAGTGAATAAACATTTCGATAAATAAGTAATTACTCCGACTTCTATGTAGAAAGGACAACATTGCTCATTCATCTGACAGGCAAATGACTATGACCTAACATTTTCAAAATATACACGGTGAAATGTGTCAGAATTTCATGGCCAACCGCGATACATTATGAAAGTGAATGGGGTATGATTATCGCTAAATGTGGTATTGACTATGAAAAACGCATTTCGTGTGAATTTTCAAAAATTTGTGGGCATAATATTGCATAGAAAGAATAATACAATTTTTCAGTGCAGAAATCGATTGTATATTGTTCTAATAAACTCTACTCTGACAAAGATGTCAAATTACATCTTGGGCGCCAATTGACCATATTCACCGTCGCCATATTGTTGTGCGATAATACCAACTACCCAGTGTTCTCAACGGAGAAATATTGAGTTTATAAAAAATACTATCAGATTGTTAGTATGGTATGTATGGTATGAGAGGTTATATAAAATTGGTGGTACACTTTGGTTAAGTATTTTGTGATAAAATCCAGGAAATATGGGTAGATATCAGTATAGTGGAGACCATGGCTGTAATTGCTCGGCAAGAAATAGATCTAAAAATAAAAAACTGACATCAAAATATTTCCATTTAAACTTTCGCGGTCCTAAGAAATTAGTGACTTTCGTTATTCGATGTTGAGAACCCTGGGTAGTTGGTATTGTCGCACAACAATATGGCGACGGTGAATATGGTCAATTCACATAGTAATTTTTTTACATAAAAAAATCTCTCTGGGCAGCAACCCCAACCCCTTAAATATGAATAGGGAACATAGGTCGTGCGCTATGTTGTTCAAATGGTCTTTTCCTTCTGAATATGACAAAAAATTTTGTCTGAGATTTCATTATTCGGTTACATTATGACTTGGACTATGAATCACCCAACTTACCTGGAACAAAAGATGATTATCCATTTGAAAGAGACAGTGCAGGATAGGCCAATTGGTTGAGAAAAACTTGATAAGTGTCCTTGGTAGTTTAATCTAATAAATGCTTTTTCATTTCAAAGTCGACAGGGCTCACTTTGAGAATTTGTTGGATTAAACACTTCAGGATACTTATATTGTACGTTCTCCAGCAACAAGCAGAACTTTGCCCAGAATTATATGAAATTTTAGCAGATTATCGAAAGTAATTCATAATGTTTGTGTAACAGACCCTGGATCATATACAGCCAAATGGAATAAATTCGATAACGAATAAATGGGGGGTGTTAGGAAAAACGCTCGGATTCGTCGATTTGTAATTTTAAATGCGCATATTTCTCAAGAAAATAAAATTATATAGGGTGTTCCATGCGACCGTGTCCAATACCAACTTTCTTATTTTAAATGCAACCCCCTGTATATTATTTATTTTTTGGATTCTTCAGAAAATTCTAGACATAATTCATGCACAATGTCCTATACCTATCTTGAACTTTTTTTCGGAAGTACTCATTAAGATTTTTTACAAAAATTAACATTTTAAATAAAAATTATTTTATTTCACAAATTCGATACATTACACTCAATACTTATTACCCATTCACCTCTTGATATGAAGAAAGTAAGCAAAAACCATTACTGAGAAGAAATAAAAAAAAAAACAGATTTGTTTATTCTCATAGCCTTAGTAACACTTTGTCTTCAGCATGTTGCCAAGACGTTCGCGGCGAGCATTTTGAACATTTCCTACATTGACATTAATGTTTTTTTTTTGTTTTTTTTTATAATTAAGGAATAATCAGTATAACTCATTAGGTTTTGAGTGTAAATGTACCGAATTTGTGAAATAAAATAATTTTTATTTGAAACCTCGATTTTTGCAATAAATCTGAAAACACTTAATACTTCCGAAATAGTTAAAGATAGGTATAGGACATTGTGCATGAATTGTCTCTATAAAATTCTCTGAAGAATCCAAAAAATAAATAATATACAGGGAGTTGCATTTGAAATAAGAAAGTTGGTATGGGCCACGGTCACATGGAACACCCTATATAATATTATTTTCTTGAAAAATATGCCCATTTAAAATTACAAATCGACGTGTCCGAGCGTTTTTTCCCAACACGCGCTCATTTATTCGTTATCGAATTTATTCCATTTGGCTGTTACACTCTGTATGATTTCCTAGGCTATTGTTGTGTTCTTTTGAGAGCTCTAAAAATTTCTTCGAAAGTTTTTCTCGAACTGGCAGATCTGAATCTACCTAATCGGTAAATGAAGCTCCTGGCACCGAATCTCCTATTTCACTTTTTTATTGGCAACATTAGTGGTTAATTTTATTCACTGAAAATAGGGAGAATTTGTGTTTCGAGTTTTTATCCAAACTGAAAGGTTTTTGTACAAACTGACCTCAAGTTTTCCGAAAAACAACGTAATAATTTTGACAGCTTCCAACACCATCGAGTCTTCGGAAATATCGGACGGTGTGTACCAACCACTCGACAAGGAAACCTGACTTACACTTGGTAACCGATTAAGTACTGGTAGTTATCCACTACCGTAACTTTAATTTTACGTTATTTTCAGTACATGTTGGACTTGGGGCGTTTTAAACTTCAGAATGTACTCGTAAATCACCTAGCAATATTGCTTTATTACAGCGTTCATATTTAGCATCCTACTCAACTTATTGCTCCCCGTAAATGTTTAATGCTATTTTACTATACCTAATGGATGTTTAGTAGAAAAATTGTTGCTTCGAGCCTCAGCTGTACATCCTAACAATGACTCTATTTCAGTTCATGTTAGTTTGTAAGATACAAGAAACTTGGAAAAGGGTTTCGTATGTTGGGTATTTAAAACTCAACCTAAGGAACAACTACCTCAAAAATCTGAAAATACTGCAATGCTTTGACAAAGTGAAGGACTGATTAAAATTGAAAGCAAAGTTCCTTCCCACAAAAGAATAAGTCGTTCAGTATTATATCACGCATTTTTATATTCTTAACAACGTGAATGTTAAAGCTGCAGAAATGGAGGGCCTCGAGCACCAAATCATAACGTTTACCGTGTAGGAATATTCTGGACAAGATCGTTCGACTACTGTATGCCTGAAGCCCCGATTTTATGTTTACGTTATTGCAAACTAGTCAAGAAGCAATAAAATATAATACAAAACGTTCGTAAATCACTCTTCAATATGATTTCAATCATGTCTCTTATTTTGCTACCAGCATTACACCATTTGCACATGATGCGACCTAGAAGGCATTTCCTACGCAATTAACTTTCGAATGGGAACCATTGCACCTACAACTATATCTTTGACCTCAGAATCGGAAGAATTATACTCGTTCCATGGAACAGATATAGCTGAAAGCATCAACGTCAACTTCAATCAGTGCGGAGAAAAATATTGAAAAATTATTTTGTTCTCGTAATGGAATACAAGCATAAATAATACTATATAAATATACTCCCTAGGAGTGGGATGCAATGAACCATGAAATATTATCGCAGAATGAAAGTGTCAATACACGGTTTGAGTTATTTAGCAATTCTATTTCTTCATTCAATCTATTAATTTACAGTTTCCACAAAAAACGCAGTAAGTTTAACGAAGTACGTGTATTTTATATACATTTCTGTCATCCAACCTTGGTCTGACTTTCTCAACGCAATATCCTCCCCAGGAGAACCTCAGCAGCGTGTTCTTATCAATGCGTGCTTCTTGATAACGTCGATTAATCATCCTATTGCCACTTACAGCGTCAATATTGTCTTGCTTAATATAATATTATACGTGGCATACACGTTTCTATTCGGCTAGACAGGGATATATCCCGGTCGCCATGATTTAGATTTATCAGGTTTTTTTTCACATAAAACAGACGCAGGTTGGTAATTGTTGAATGTCAAATGATTCTCAGAGACGTTGTCAATGCTAATTTCTATTTACTCTTTTTTAACTTTGTAAATAGAGTTAGTTCTTTTATAAGGTATAACTGTGACATAGGATTCGTAGTACTACTACATTTTCATTCTGGAGTATTTCAAGTTGTGCAAAGCGATAATTAAATGTTTTCTGTAAGCTTATTTCTTGAGAATTTTGAAAAGTGGGGAATTCCATATAGGTGCGTCTGTTCGTTTTGAAGTTTTTCTGTTGGGTTATTCAAGTACTTGTATCCTTTCTTAACAAAAAGTAACGGACTATTCTGTCCATTATTTCTCAGTAAATTTCAACATTCGATTCTTGATTTCCGGACAATAAAATAGCATAACTGAATATTCCAACCATGTTCATATACGTGAACTATTTCCCAGTATTAACAAAGAAAATAAATTCTTCAACATTCGCCAGGTCTTTGGAATTATTGGATTCACATAATATTTACTCGAATTCTCAAAGTCTTTACTACGACCCCTATGTAAAAAGGACAAAAAATGACTGCAACCTAACATTTTAAAAATATACACGGTGAAATGTGTCAGAATTTCATGGCCAACATGGGGATATAATATAAAAGTGAATGGAGTATATTTCAATTTTTCGAGAAAAAAAAACAGTAAAGAAAGAGGAATCCAGTGAAATAACAACAAATTATCAAGTGGAGACGCCCTTGAAATATAACAATATTCAACAACTAACTCTTCACCCAAGACTGTTTCAATTATTATTATTTTTCTACGTTACAGTTCCCATCATTATAAAAGGTTCACTGATCGTACTTCTTAAACGTACACTAATAAATTATTATGATGTACATTGTTTGAAGGCAATTTTCTTGTGGAGGAATTGAATGTTTTTTTGGTCCTCCTCTGAACTCATACAATTTACAAGCTTAGAAGCTTGTAGTTTCATAGGGGTCTCTTCTGGAGACCTAGGAGTAATCATCAGTATAAACAATATATCAGATATCAACAAACATAAAGGGTGTTCAATAAGAGCTCAAGATTTAGATTGCGCATCATGTTTGACAGTCATGTCACATGATTATGACGTGATAGACCGAATGTTGACTTATGGGAGTTAGTAAACATAGAGCATTACACGGTAGAACAACGCGTCCTGATTGTCAAAAAAATGCAGTAGAGGTGAATAGCAAACGTTATCATGCTATGCTAAGTGTCTTCAGCCTTCAAAATAGGAAACGTATACCGCCAGATGGCGGTGCAGTGCATGAATTTTTATTTATTGGATTATTCAGCTCAATAGAACAAATGTTGGGGCGCAGGGAATATTAACAAGAAATCCTACCCTGAACTAGATCTCACACTGACTGTATAATAGCACTCTCTTTCACTCTTTCCTTCACCAGTCATCTGGAAGTAGATACCTGCGGGGCGTGTCATTCAAAAGAAATTCAATTCCATGGTAGAATCCACAATTGTAAGAAACAATTAATTTTTAATAATCGACGGCTGAAACGGACCTTAATGAATTGTATTTGATAAAAAAGGATATTTATCATTTCTAATAAAAAAATTCGGGGAAATAAATCACGCGAAAACAGCACTTTGTTGTTATATTATTTAAAAAAAACTCTATATTCTGATAGAAAAATGAGATAGACGTTTGATAAACTAAATGATAGACTTCAATACTGAAATGAAAAAACACAAAAATATTTGTTCGTTTTGATGGTGTAAATGTTACAAAATAACCAAAAATGATGGGGAATATCATTTTCATTCATTCGATACTTATAAAATATTTTTTTATTATTTTTATCTTTATACACTTATACATCCCTTCATCAATCAGAAAAAAATAAATCGTTTCTGACTCCCTTTTTTTCAGGGACGTAGACCCTTAACGCAGTTTCTTGTGCCTCATTTGAAAGCTGTTGATCTTGACGACATGTAGTTTCGACAAGACGGTGAAACCTTGACGACCTTGCACAAGAGGTCGAGTCATTTTCCGTTTTGGTGACCAGAATTGGCCTCTGCGCTCTTGAGATTTACCGCATCTAGACTTCTGGCTGTGGAGTTATTTGAAGTCACAATTTCATACCAAAAACCCTTCAATCATCGAAGCATTGAAAGCCCCAATTAGAACAATTAGACAATTAAATACCACCACATGTATTCAATAAAGTTATTGAAAATTTCGTAAAAAGGTAGGAAATGCCAGCAAAAACTTTGCTTCAGAAAAACATGTTTCATTTGACACATCTTGCGATGTTATTGAAACGTCTTTTAGAAGACCTGTCAAATTGTAGGATAGCAAACAATTAGTAATCCTAGTCAACGTTTCGGAAACTAAATCCATTTTCGTCTTCAAAACTATTAACAGTCACAATTGAAACCAGCAGATTGATTTTGTGGCAAATGCCATAAGAATCTGTCGAACCAAACCTAGTTTGATTCTGATCAATTTATGGTAGAACCATCGAATTACTCGACTTTTCTTGTTTCGGTAGTGGTAGCCAGAAAAAGCTCAGTTCGCAGGAACATTATTAATTTCTTGCTTCACTTTTTTGATAGGCAAATTTTGTCAAAAAATAAGAAAAGTTATTCACGAGTTTGTTCTCTCTTTTGATAATGCAGTAACTTTGTGGGGTGAACAAATTGTTTGACCTTCATTCCTTGGATAGATTTCTTATTTTCATATATATTTGTTAATCAGAGATATGGGGGGTGATTAACCCAAGAAAAAGGATTCTCTATTATGTCGTTCACCCTCCAATTGATCGTAGCAACTGAACCCGTTATGAAAACAAATAGTTCTCTCTCTGGAACAGGGGACAATGGTCCAGTTGAGATGAGAGCGAATCTTGACCTACATTACATTGCCGCGATGCAAATGTGGTAATCAATACAATACTACAGGGGTTGATGACAACGACGACATAGTGCGTGCAGTGTGCACGCAGATGCAACAAGAGCACGCGTCATAGGCGGAGAAGCTTTTGACAAACTGGTATATTATGTATCACCCTGAGGTTTTCAAGGGCAGCAAGCTGGGATTTCTCAATAGATCACTGGTGACACTGACTACATTGAAAACATCCCTAAGGAAAAATTTGCCAGAATAAGAGGTTGTTTGGTGTTCAAGGATGACTTAAAAGTTTTAACCCTTCCATTGATAGAAAGAAAGCTTCAAGTTTGCTATAACAGGAAGTAGCATCAGTGCAGGATCTTTTGCCTACAATTTTTGCATACCTAGATGGCAGCCCTTCTAAAGAATTCAATGATGGAGTAGCTTCATCGGAAATTGTAGATAAAAGGTCCTGTTGACGATGATGCTGATGACATCGTGTTGCCAGAGGAGAATCTTTTGTTTATTGTTGATTAATTTACGGTTCGATTGTTGCTAATGCTCCTGGGAGAAATAATAGGAGACCACAGGAGACATAATTCGAACCTTGACCCAGGGAACAGCCGATGGAGTTCGATTAATCAAAATTCAGCGGACCAACTGAACCGTAAGTAATAGACAATCAGGGAAAAATACTTAATACGAACTCGCCCATAGATTATAACTACCTAGTGGTTCACACGACGTCCTTTCAAGTGGAACATCTTGTTATTAGACGAAGTATAATTATTTACGTATACGTTTATTACAGGCATCATTTATGTTACGGCATACACACGAAATACTGGTAAACTTCAAGATAGGATAACTCTCTATAATAATCGTACATTTCTTGAAGCTGTAATACGGCAATTACAACGTTGAACGCGTACGCCAAACAGAAATGGCTTCTGGATACTGCCAATTGAAGAAAGATGTCCATTTACCTACCCGACTCATACCATTATTTTTATGCAACTGTAACAGTTGGGTTTTCTATAAATATCGATGGATGATGATTTAATTTGTTGTTAATCCTCGACCCAAATGGATTTCGAAAACTGGACGCCCATGGATACAGCCTCGAAATCCCACACCCCTCACCTCTCAGTCCCTCTGCCTACGTCCTACGGGAGCATTATCCTAAGAGGCAGCACCGTTGCAGGTCTCTTCGTGAAATCGGCCGATTGAACCAACACGGTATCCAATGGGCACATACATAATTAATAAACTTTGTTAAGAAGCAACTATTTTTTCAATTATTGAAACAAAAGATTGGTGCAAAATTCGAGAAATCTTTATAACGTCTGAATCAGGCATCATCCAAGTTATTATAGGCCTACATCAGAAATATCCGTGTTGTTCGACGTTGAATAATGTGTACCCCAGGAAACGGTATTGGGTCGTTTCTATTCTTGATCTATGTGAGCGGCTTGCTAACCTTCGATGTCTCCACCAAGGCTATATCGTTTGCTGATGATCCCAGAATTATTTTTGCAGATAGCTCCTGGACTGGAAGTCTTTCGCTTCTATGAAGTTGAAGACAATTAAGCTAAGCATGCTTTCTAGACGAAGTATAATCCATTCACTTCTATAAAGAAGTCAAGGTCAAGATTGGGTTGGTCAAGATTTAGGTTTATCAAGTTTTTTCACTTGAAACTGACGCAGGTTGGTACTCGTGAAATTTCAAATAATTCTCAGAGACGTTGCCAAACCTAATTTCTATTTACTCTTTTTTAACTTTGTAATTGGAGTCAGTTCTTTTTAGGTTCAACTATGACACAGATTTCGTAGTACTACTACTTTTTCATACTGGAGTATTTCAAGTTGTGCAAAAAGGTATTTTAATGTCTTCTGTAGGCTTATTTCTTGGGAATTTCGAAAAGTGGGGAAATCCATAGGTACGTCTGTTCGTTCAAAAGTATTTTTGTTGGATCATTCGAGTATTCTAATTCTTTTTCGAACGAACTATCACAAAGTAACGGACTATTCTGTCCATTATTTTTCAGTAAAATTTCAACACTCGATGCTTTATTTCCGTACAAGGAAATAGCATAACTGAATCTTCCAGCCATGGTTATATACGTGACATATTTCCAGTATCAGCAGATAAAAAAGTTTCTTCAACATTCGCCAGGTCTTTGCAATTATGAATTCACGTAAAATTTTCCAAAGGTGAATAAACATTTTGATAAATACGTAATTACTACGACCTCCATGTAGAAATGAAAACGTTGCTTAGTTATCTGACAGGAAAATGACTATAACCTAACATTTTCAAAATATACACTGTGAAATGTGTCAGAATTTCATGGTCAACCGGAATACATTATGAAGGAGAAAGAATTATATGCCTATTGCATTAAATTCAGAACACTTACCTAATTTTGAAAGGTTATACATCGATGTAGCCATATAGGGGTCATAAAATATTTGGGACTTTTTCTCACCTGTCAACATTCACTCGAAGGAAGTGCATAGGACTCTTTCAATGATATTATATCGAATAAATCACGCTACAAACAATCTACCGAAGAAACAGTGCTATGGCCATTATTTATAATGGTCTACTGATTGATGTATAAAATATATAAATATTAGTATCATTGATTTCAGTGAAATCATATTCCTACTATCTCAAGTCAATTTCCAGATAACGCCGATATTGCAGTGAATATTAATCTTCTATATATATAAAAGAAAGATGTTGGTTACACCATTTATAACTCGAGATCGGATGGACTGTTTGTTATGAAACTTCATATATGGATTCGTCTACGATCTGGTTATTATAAAAAACAATAAAATTTGAAAAAATCTATGAAAATTTTACTTTTACAGAAAATGCTTTTTGAGTGAGGCCACTAGATGTCGCTACAGTTACAGTTACACTACCGCTTAGTCGTAGGTACTTCATTTGATTTTCTCCGCGTTAGATGGCGACATAAACAAATAGTGTGTACAGTGACTATATTCCCTCTATAGTCACTGTAATAGTGTGTAATTTGAGTTGCCTACAACTCTGCGCTGTTGGGCAAAACCAGAATGTCTCAGCGTAGGAGTACAGATGTCTAAAATGATTAGATTTCGTTGAGATATGAGAAAAGTTTCGTTCTTACCACTTCAGATGGCGCTATTCACACATCATGACTGATGATTATTAATTATTTTTATAGTTTTATTTATTCCAAATAACGTAATCGTGAAGGTACTTAATTTGACATTATCACAATTAAATGGCGATGAATTTGTTGAGGCTTTCGCGGCCATCGATCGATGTCATCTGTTCTTTTTTCGAGCATTTCGGTCGTCGTGGTTTGAAATGGTCGAAAAAGAACATATGACATCAATTACTGTGTAATTCACATAGGGCTCATGGTACCATGAAAGGCTATCAGCAGATCCAGATGCGGGTGAAAATCACAGTGAATTTTTATCGAAATGTCAAGTAAATCGGATTTTGGCGATCAGTTCCAATCGTGAGATGTCCATTCTCATCCTTTCTCATAATTTTTAAAATGTTTTTGAATTTCTGTTTGGGTAATAAATAAATTTGCGGAAATAACTGAATCCAAAATTTCCATTATTAGTAATTGACATATTATGACATAATATTTTTGTGTATCTGTGCTGTGTGACAGCTCATATCCATGGAAACATTTGACAGTTCAAAAATCAGAGAACTAAGCCGTTGATATCCAATCACCGGTTATTACGATTTGTGAAATCCACCGTAAGTATCATTTAGGCGGAACAAAGTTCGCCGGGCCAGCTAGTATAATATAATATATAAATTTCAACTCGAAAATATTTGACAGTGAAGATTAAGCTTTATCAAATGATGTATAATTCATAAAAACATTAGTAGGTATCATGATGTCAGTGAAATCATGTTTCTACTCAAGCCAATTTCCCAAAGCCTCCAATTTTGTAGTATTCGAATTATTACTCCTAATATTGAATATGAGGGACTGGGCTTGAGTTAATGATGAATCAATATAATTAAGAGTTTTCTTTGATATTGGGGCAAGCAAATTCCGATTATTCCAAGAAGTTTTAAACCAAATGTCAGTAGGTACTCGATCTAAGACAACAGACAAGTCTACGTTGATTCACTTATATTGACATATATTGTCAATTCCTTAACACAGATATAGGTTGCAATTATATCTCATATCTAGAATTCCAGTTATGCAGCTGCCCAACATAAATGATTTTTGATTATTTGAAAAGAATCCAAGTTATCTAAGTACAACAAGGGGCACAATAGACCTTAAGGTCGCAGTGGACTGTAACCCCTTTTCACTATAACTAAGTACAACAAGGTGCAACATTCTCAGTATCAGAGATGGTTCCACGCAACAGTCATCTGGCGAAAAGAGCCATGGGCGCTCGCAATGGGGGGGCCAGGGAGGCCCTTGACCCCCCCCCCCGCGAGATTTTGATGACCTTATCGTTTTTCAGCACAACACCCTCAATATTACTTTCTAAATACAAAGGGCCAGGAAAAATCGCCATCCTATAGAAAAATTTCTACGGGCGCCAATGAAAAGAGCTCTTCCGAAATTATTGAGAGAATGACTTGGATAGAAATAATTTAATACGAGCCTGTCCAACTCTGCTACCGTAACCTCCATCTCACTCCTCGATGACAATAAGTGTGCTCTTTCTGCGAGCCACCTGGCCACTTGCACTCCAGCAGCTCAACTTTCTTGGCTTGTCTAATGTCTCGAATCATTACTTGCGTTTTCAATGTGTCGTAACGGTTCTGCACGTTAAATGGTGTTATTTGCCACTCCCTACCCATTTTAGAACCACCGCTGATATGCTATTATGATCTTGGAGTATTATTTCACAAATGAACTAATAAAAATTGCCTCAATCAACAGTCGTTGTTATCAATCCCGTACGACCAATATTAACAGTTGTTTTATGACGGTGGTACTCGTCAAAACTCCTGAACTGACCATTTCGAAATTTCTTGATACCAGTCTCGATATCAGCAAGACAACCTGGTTCAAATGTTACCATTCTTTCTTTACCTATTGTAGTGCCATTTGGTTTCATGCTCTGATACTTTCAAGGGTTAGGTTATTCTTTTAACGGCCCACAGAGCTCCATTTGATATTTGGCGACTGAAACAACTTGTTTATTCATGCCCTTAAGCATATGAACAATCGATCTATTCATAACACGTCTATACATTGCAACCATATTATGTAACCCATTGGAAAGAGTGTGTTGAACCGGAGACAACGTTTGCAAAAATATGATAAGGCTCTACCTCTGAATCACCTGAATCAAGTCAAAACCAGACCGGAGGTTATGCTGACGTTGTGCTCACCCCCAAAAATACCGCTAAGTGAAAGAGTCAGAAAGGATAACATTGAATAGCAAGAAAGCAGTGAGATTAAATGACATCTGAACCATTCGGGGCACCAATATCAGACTGGTCATGTTTGTCAGAGATTTGCTACTGCCTAATGACCATCTTATGATCATTGCTGACGGAATTGCTTCTTTTCTGTTTTGTTGTCATAACCTTTCGCGATTGAAAATCAATATGTCAACATGAAGAATCAATGCATCTGTAGAGGAGCTATTTTTTGGAATTGGCCCTCCTTAAACAGAATAAATTAGTTGAAGATGTGGAAGGTAATGACCCCAGAAAGGACCAAAAAGATGCAGGAGATTTTGCCTGATCGAATTCAGACCAGAAAACCTTCAAGATGTCAACAATTCGATCTTTTCAGATCATGAGTTAATTGTAAATTGTGTAATATCTTCCATAATGCAATAATACCGTCATCATTGTCATGACCTTGCATGAAGCAGCATTTGGTCCGCTCTGAACGTTCTCTGCGCAACAGACTCTCATTGCACGCATGGTACCCCAAGATACAATAAGACAAGTACTATGCAGGAGCTCGTAAAACTGTCCTTGATCTGTGGGTCGCGTAGTACAACCAGTAAGGTAGAACGTACCATACCAGATTTCAACTATACCCCCTTCAAAATAATGCTCACATAGGAGAGTCCGTTTGAAGAACATTCCTCGTGATTGAACCATTTATTGAATCCTGTACGGATCATACCTGCTGCAATTCACTTGAATCTGTGCAAAACTCTGTATTGGTTAAGTCCAGTGACCCTGCGCGCTTATAGGTCAAGACTTAATCCACTACGACTTAAGTAGGTATGGTAGTGGATCCTGCTCTTTAGCTTGGCGAGAACACAGCCGGTCCTAACCGAAGGAACACGTGGCCGAAGCTGTGCCCCCTTTCTCTTGTCCCCCCTGATGACGTCACGACATCACGCCATGCAGCACCCCCGCGACCGCCGATGCACCCAGCTCTGATTAAATGCGCAGATAGTTGCTGCAACACGACTATGATCTGACAATTCCAGCGTTGTCGAGTCGCCAGCATTCAGTCGTTTTCGATGATCTCGATATACGCGGACTTGATGGATTTATGTACACCCATCGCTGTATGAAGGGAAAACGAGTTATTTGAAGTTACTGACCTGCGCGATATTTCAGGAAGTGTCATATGTCAAGGCGCAGGAGTCATGCGCAGATATAATTGTCACTGCTATCCTAATATGTAATCCTGGAGTTTACTGGATAGGTGTTTCCGATGATTCATTGTTCGAACGGAAATAGATTGAACCAGTTTTAGTGGACTGTATATTTTAATCTCGCAATAGAAAGATGTGCTACAATATGAGGGAAGATTGGAAGACTTTCACATCCTATTAACTTCATTATTGAAGGACCATTGTTTAGGCGTATTGAGATTCTTTATTTAGTTGTTTAGTTGAAAGTTAACACAGCTTAAACTTTTCGGATCAAGCGTGTAAACAATCTGGTGTTCTGGGCCGATATACAAGGCGGAGATCTGACAACGTTGTGGAACTACGAGCAAGAGATGATTACAGTGTGTATATCTTGGTCGTGTCTATGGGATTTGTGACGGTAGGTGGGGGAGGGACGGTCGCGAGCGTGGCGAGTGCATGGCTCGGTGTAGCTACCCCTCCCGCCCCCGCAGAGATACACGCTGCAGGTGTCAGCTGAGGAGACCGATGCTCTATTGCCAAGTCGATCCTTGTTTACACATGATTCGACGAGTTGCTTCTTCTTCTGTTCTGGTTTCGATTAGGGTCGATTCCAATGCAATATGCGTTGGTTACCTTAGATCGGTCGGGAATCCAAAGTACCAACTGATAGGTACCACCATTGCAAAGTCTTGCCAGGTGTCTCTTGATACCCGGAGTTTTTTGCCAATGCGCGTTTTTTCTAGATCGCTTTTTCCTTTTATGCGTAGATTCTGTTTGTTTTTCCTCCTGTCCTATGGCATGAATGAACAATGTCATTTTGATTTGAGCTTTGGAACAAGAAAATTCAGGAATATTTTGTGTTCGATAGGATAAAGCCCTGCAAAAATGTCTCATAGAAACTGATAGATTTCATTTTCTCAGAAGTAAAGTATTTGGCAACCAAAATCCTGGAACAGGTCAATTATGTTTTACTTTTACCGAATTTTTATGCATTTTTGAAGGATTTTTGTTGCACCCTGTGCAATCCCCATCAACCCTCTGAATTTTTGAATAGGGAAAGTGGGTAATGTGGTACTTTTGGCAAGGCCTTTGTATATTCTTTACAGGCGTGCAGAAATTTTCAAGAACGCATTTTTTTTTGAAAAATTAGTCAGTTCAAAGAGGTTTTCAGTATGTGCATTTCGTCATGGCTCTTTCTTTGAATTGAAATATATTATCGAAAAGTTTCAACTTCAGTAGAAACGTACCAATAATATACCTACATAAGATCATAACTGAAGCGCAGTGTTTCATACATTCTAATTTTTCACGTGAGGGGGTTGAAAGGGTTTGAAAAATGTGCATGAACAAAACTGTTATGGTCGATTTTCATTCGGTGACAAATTTCATCAGGTACCATCGTCTCAAAGTAAATGAGCCATCACAAAGTGCACATACTGAGAACCTCTTTGAACTAACAAATTTTTCAGAAAAAAAATTTTTTCCTGAAAATTTCTGCACGCTTGTAAAGAAGATAGAAAGACCTTGCCAAAAAAGTACCACACACAAAAGACCCACTTTCTCTATTCAAAAAATTTAGAGGGTTGATGGGATGGCATAGGGTGCAACAAAAATCCTTCAAAAATGGATAAAAATTTGGTAAAAGTGAAACAAAAATTGACCTGTTTCAGGATTTTTTGTCAAATTCGTTCCATAATATTGATGCACACTGTATAATGGAGATACAGATACACATTGCTGTAGTTTCTAATGGCATTCCCTGACGTAAATCATATCCGTTTCTTCAAGCAAGCGATTCCTGTGATGAATGCTGTATGTTTCTATGAGGACTTATAAGAATCTAGTTTTCAAATGTGGTTTCCACACATTCAGCGGATTTTGCTGATTTACGATCATGACAGACGGATTTTGCCCGTGTATGAACTTAACTAGTGCGTCAGGACATTTGCCCAAATGATTCTCGTTCCTAGTGACAAACACCTTGAAAGAGCTCATCTCAAAGAATTTTAACAGGAGCATGAAATGAAAACGTTTCGTAATATTTTGCTTTGAATGAAATTAATCTGATTTGAGGAACTTCTGATTAATTGGAATAGGACGAACTATAAATGAAAAAGGGGAACTCTTTTGTGTGATTGAGGAGTTTGCATGTACTCTCTACACTCTACAGGGTGTATTTTAAGGTGAGGAACTAATCAAAATAAGTCATTTTACCGAACATTTCTTTCATAAAATGTTCAATTTGAAAAATTTATAAAAAATTTTGGGCATCAATACCTTAATCCTATTCTGGCCTGCATCTCTCTGTTCATCATATCTCGGCACCAGGTTCATGAACATCCGCGAAGTTGGGTGATTTCTTAGCGGAAATCTTGTTCTTTACAACTTATACGCTGCAATGGCATTTTGTTTTTATTCACCATGAATTGAAAGCATATCAACAAGTTCATTATTTGAATGAACGTTCGGCATTTTCGAAACATAAGACACTCGTACAATCTTCACCGTACCCTCGCCGTAACACGATCGAAGATTACTGATCACAATCGATATTCTGAGTCATGTATGATAAGAAGACAAAAAATAAGAGATGTTGATATCTATGGGGGAGCAGGCGAGGGAGCAGGTTCGGACTGAGGAATTTTCAGATTCGCCTATAAACTAGAAAATACTCTAGTTTAATTTTCTCGAAACAGGGGCATAATTCATGGAAACAATTTTTGGTAAAATGACTTATTTTGATGAGTTTTACACCCTGTCAAAAGAAAAGCCTCACCTTTAAATACACCCTGTATAAGGGGGGAAGGGTAGTTTGGTTTTTTCGAATGGCAAACACAACTTTTATGCCAGAAATGGATAGACTGTTTGTTGTTGAGGATGTTTTGTGTTTATTCATCGATCCTTTTTTTAAGTTTGAAAGAATTTTTTGTGATTATTATACGAGTTTATCGAATCATACTAAATCTCTGCTACATAAAGTGAAAATAACCATAAAAACTAATAATCAATTTATTTACCGCAGTCCACTAACTGGATTTTTAGATAGTTTCTATTTTTTTGAAGATTTCAAGAGTTTTTTCAATTTTTTTCTCGAAATCCGTAGTAGATACAACAGAACTACAAGAGATCATAAAGTTCAGTGTAATAACAAAGCTTTTTTCAAAAATTTTCAAACTAACATTGGTTCACCAAAAAAAGTTCTGGAGAAAACAGGGGACAGGAAACATTGAACAGCAAATTTAGAAAAAAGATGCCAACAGAAAAAAAAATTCAGGATTTAACATTCTTATCTATTCTCAAAAAGTTGAGTTTGCATGGTGTAAACTTATATCTATTTCAGTTGAATTTCTTATATTAATTGCGAATACTATGGGAAAAATTCAATTTTCGCAAATATTTTATCAAATTTTCTGAACTATGTGCATCTCAAAAATTGCTGAATAATTGATTTCTCGTTCTAACGGTGAGAATTTTGATTTTATGGGTCACATGATGGACATGGAAAACTTCATGAAATTTTCCAAAATTTCCCTTCAAACTCAAAATTCGTTCATTTAAAGATTCACCACTTATGGCAAGTACATTGGGGAGAAATTGACTGTGACCGACAGACACTCGAACGATCATACGAGGTACCCCTAAAAATTAATGTTATGGATCACTAATCTTAATCTACTTTCGCTAAAATCGCGGTTGATATTTATGGACCAATAAGAATTATCCCCCTTCACATATGAACCCCACCGTTTCACTCCATATGAAATTTGTTTTTCAGTAGAAGTGCATTACAAAAGCACACCTGTGACCCTTTGTACGTATTTACTTTTCAGTCCAGAACTGAGCTTAAAATTTCCTTTTGTTCGAAGCGAGCGAGCAGGCATGCAACCAAATGAAAGATTAATGTAGGGCGCCCTTAAAAGGAGAGAAATAGTCTAGGTTAGTTAAAACCACCTTGTGCCCTGCTTTCATCCGGACGAAGGGTCCAATAGAATGACCTCACGACTTATAGGGTGCAATCTTGGGGCTCTGTACATCGACATGTGAATTATCCCGTCTGGAGAGCAGGTAGAAGATCAAGAGCACCTGTTGCAGTCTTATCCCCCATCGCATACAAACACACACACCACCAATTCACCTTCGTAACTCAAGTGTGCAAACATATTAGCGTACTCGTATGCTGAGCGTGTTGATGTTCGCGGAAATTGCTTTGAGGCACGGTCACAAATTGGCGTTTTTCTGGAAAATAAGGGTACTCTCATTATTTGAATTCTCCAAATGTTTTCCAATGAGTTCGATAAAAATTGAAACAGCAAAAGACTTGAGGCCTGGAGCTTTTAAACGCACTTCTATGTAAGATCCACCATGTAGGAAAATTCAAAATTTTTAATTCCAGAAACCAACTTTAAACAAAATTGACAGCAGCATCGTTCATGATCCCATATTATACATCAAAATCAAAAATTTCATGTCAATCGATTTCGAAATTTTCAGAAAAACAAACTATGAAAGAAAAACAAAGCCTGACTGCAAAAACATTAAACTGAAAGGAAAAACCAAGACCTATACTTAAGCAATATAATTAAGGATGCACTACGCAATTTTTTTCCTACCATTCTAAGCAGTTAATAATATACAGTGCGCGTCAAAATTATGGAAAAAATTCATTTTCTCAGAAGAAAAATATTTGGCAACAAAATCCTGAAACAGGTCGATTTTTGTTTCACTTTCACCAAATTTTTATGCACTTTTGAAGGATTTTTGTTGCACCCTGTGCCATCCCCATTAATGGATATCTAGAACCTAGATTCACCTCTCTCAAACGTCGTCGTCGATGGAAACTTGGACCCCATATGCATTTTGAAGAGTATTCCGTAGCATTCTACACGTAGATGTGGGGTTTCTTCTCGCCGAAACGGTGATTAAACGATCCTGAGCAGCTGTTGTTTTTCGTTGCTCACCAAGCCCTGGTCTTTCCAACACGGAACCTGTCTTCCTGAACCTATTCCAAAGTCGAGATATCACACTTTGGCTGACTTGGAGCCTTTCCGCTACAACAACCTGAGTTAGGCCACCCTGTAGAATTCCGATAGCCCCATTAGCCTCGGCGTTTGTTGATTTACGTCTTGGCATTTTCAGAAAACTCGTTTCAAATCGAAGCCGTTGATAAACTGACTTCATTTCAAAATAAGAACATTCATGAGGCATATGCAAAGAACCAAACTCCAGAAAAAAGGCGACCAGATTGACGAAATGTCTCATACTGATTTTTATTGGATCGATTCATGTTGTTTTTGAGTTTTTGAATGATGTTACAGCGATTTTCTCGAAGATTACATACTTTTAGAAACGATTGAATACTACTCGTATATCCCTAACTCTTGTGGAGCAGTAGGTATATTTGCGGACATTTGTTGGAGATATTGAGCTCCTAACAACCTTTCAGAAATAACAAAAGGAGTCACAGTTTCCAAAAAAGAAATCGCAGAGTTATCTTTGTTATTTCGTTGTACTGCCTGGGCATATTACCCCAAAAGTTGAATCGTCTTTATTCTTTTGGTGGATTAGGCATGCGAGCTCTTATTAACCTCAATAAAATCGGAGGTGTATGCGAATTTCGCACAGAGCTCTCAGTGTGATTTTCTTGAGAAAATATATCGCTAGGACTTCGTTCGGAATGATATATTGGCGGACATTTGGCGGAGATATTAAGCTCTCAACAAAAGCCGTCACAGTGTCGAAAAAAGAGAGATCTATCTTTGGGATCTCGTTGTATTGCCTGAGCATGTTACCCAAAAATTTGTATAGTCTTTATTCTTTTGGTGGTTTAGGTTGCGGTCTGTTGAATAAGTTGAGAAGTATTATCAACGATGCTCCAGCATTTCGAAGATTGGCGAGCGAAAAATCCAGAAAGCGGATGTAAACACTGAATTATCTATTCGTATAAGCAGAGACCTGGTGACGAAACAAGCACGCTATCCTTCCTCTACAGAGGTGGATGACCATAATACGTATGCAGGCAGGCCCTTTTCTATTATAAGATCTTCGTTGCAGTTCACCTTGCACATTGGCCGATTGACAATGGAATCAACTCTATTACCTTTCACATCTGAAACATTATTATACGACACACAGGTAGCTCTGAGCGGTTGTTGTCCTTCCCGATTTCAGCCTGAAGCAATTCTTCGTCAATATTTACTTATCGTCATAATGAAACATGTACATGGGAACAATTAAGACGTAGTAAGTCGTAGTATCGATGCAACTGCATCCAGCGTAAGTTGACGCAGCTGATACGGACACCTCCTCTGATAATATTACTTTTAAAAGCTCTTTACTCCGCGTGAACAAATAAATGCATACATGGAGATAAAAGATTGCATTTCCTGTAAGTTGGACGGGATGCGATTTGTGGAAAAGATTTTCTTACTAAGAAAATTGCGAATAATGTCTGGTGATCCATAATCGGTGTAGCTCATAGAATTTAATAATTTTTTTTATGACTGCTCAGTTCCGAATCTATAGGTGAACTTCCACATTCGCAATCTTTGTTCAAAATTTTAAGCTCAGTATCTTCAGAAATAAGTAAATTTGCAAAAAACACACAAATGTTGAAATATCGTTGTATTTATCCAATAAGGTCACTTATAGGTACAGTGTGTTTCGATATGACTTAGCGATAATTTGAGGGCATCAAATATACCTAATTTTATCGACAAAAACACCCACATTGGGAAGTTCACGCCCCTATTTTTGGAATAGCCGCCATTTTAAATTATTTTTTTTTATTTTAGTTGACTCTTTCAAATGATATCGATTTCTCTGGACATAAAGGTCCTACAGATGAAAAAAAAATGTTTTTTGAAAGATAATACTACCACTTTTTATTAAAGTAGAACAATATGAAAACATTCAACTCGAAAATGTCATAAAAAAATTCTTGAAAAACAATTTGTTCAAAAAATATACCGATTTTTTTAGTATATCCTCAATAGTACAAAAACTAGCATTTTGAAGTATAACTTTTTTTGAATGAAATAACACGCAAGGATATTAGCTACAAAACGACACCCACATCATTTTTGTGTGTTACATAATTCGAGAGTTATTGCTGTTTGAACATGACCGTTATGAAAATTGATGAAATAAAATAAACTCTCAGTACTGTACTTTTGATCATTTTTAATGATCAAACATACAAATTTATTATAAAAATTGCTCAAAATGGCCGCCTCTGCTTTGTAGACAGGCAGTGGCCCTTATGAGGACTTTTCTTGTGGCCCTGGAAATCAATGCAGTGTCTGCTCTTATTTCGTTTGCAACCGTCATTATTTTTTGCACCAGTTCTTCTGTGGTGTTTGGAACTATGGAATATACCCTTTACTTCATCCATCCCCATAAAAAATAGTCCAGCGGTGTTAAATCCGGGGAGTGTGGTGGCCAAGCTGTTCCACTACTGCATTGATTTCCAGGGCCACAAGAAAAGTCGTCATGAGGGCCACTGCCTGTCTACAAAGCAGAGGCGGCCATTTTGAGAAATTTTTATGATAAATTCGTTTGTTTGATCATTAAAAATGATCAAAAGTACCTAAAGTACTGAGTTTTCATTTTATTCAATCAATTTTCATAAGGGTCATATTCAAGCAGCCATAACTCTTAAATTATGTGACATACAGAAATAAAGTGGGAGTCGTTTTGTAGCTGATATCCTTGCGTGTTAGTTTATTGAAAAAAAATAATACTTCAATGTGCTAGTTTTCGTACTATTGAGGATTTACTAAAAAATCAGTGAATTTTTTGACAATTTTTTTTTAGAATTTTGAATTGAATGTTTTCATATTGTTCTACTTTAGTAAAAGGTGGTTGTATTATCTTTCGAAAAACATTTATTCCACATCTGTAGGACCTTTATGTCCAGAGAAATTGTTATCATTTGAAAGAGTCAACTAAAATAAAAAAATTAATTTGAAATGGCGGCTATTCCAAAAATAGAGGGGTATACTCCCCAATGTGGGTGTTTTTGTCGATAAAAATAGGCATATTTGATGCCCTTGAATTATCGCTAAGTCATACCGAAGCACACTGTATATACCGTTAAATAAACTGGATAATGTGATGTGTTATCGTATATTATTCATCAAATGAAAACAAAATATCGGGAAATGGGACTTCTGAACAACATTTATTTCAAAACCACGCCGACGTTTCGAGGAAGGTTACTTCCTTTTCAAGGCTAGAATATTTGAATATGAGGGTGAGTACACACAAACATATCAAAACATGCCTAGTCCAAAAGTTGAAAGTTATAGTCATAAAATCTCTCATTTATCAAAGGTATAACCGAGGAGGCTTCTAAATACATTCGGGAAAATTCTAGAAAACGGCGCCATAGAACGCGAGGTTATTATTGAGGCTAGAAACTTGAAAGTCTATGGTTAAGGAATCTATGATTATAGAACCTGTGGACTAGAAAATATTTTTCCCTTCTTTTTTTGTTCTTAATTAAATTCATAAGAAACATTACAACCTATAAACCAGTATAAGATGAAATAATTATGTAAATTAAACTAGACATGAGAAACACATATAACAATTGACTGTATAAAATACTGTGACCCTGTACATCTTCCCTGTGGTTTACAGTTTTATTTTGCTTAACAAAATCATTTCAAAATATTTCTAGCATATCTTGTTTTTTAATAGTCTTTACAAAATTAAACTTATGACCTGCTACGAGTGTATGAGTAGCTAAATCAGTTTTTCTATCATGGGTTACATTATTGCAATCATTTTTATATTGTTCAATTC